>MU226347.1:361975-401380 GCA_018584345.1 Thuja plicata
TCATCAGAAACATTTTTGACCTTGATGCTCAGGAAATCAGGAAAGAGAAATGGATGGCTTACAAGAAGTCTTTGGACTTTGTTCAAAATTTTGATAAGACTTATGATCCTTTAAAGGATTTTTTCCCGTGGTCTTACAAAATTAACTCCCTAATGAATCTTTTTGAGGGAATTATGCAAACCCTAAATGAGAAGAGGTACAGAGCAATTGAAAATGATCCAGAAAGGGCTCTTGCTATTTTGAATAGTCCCACCAGGAAATTATGTAGTATATAAGAGGAGAGGATACACTACTATTGCTCCCAAAGCTGATCAACCTCTCCAGCATAAGGGAAAGAGACCAGTAGATGTCAGTGGTCAAGAGGTGCCCTCTCCCAAGAGGCAAAGGGTGGAAACCAAAGAACAAGAGAGTGAATTATACTCTCCTTCCCAATCCCCAATGCAGTATGATGATCAGGCAATTGCTGAACAACTGGTCAAATTAAGGAATGGTGGTGAAGTAGTTGTTACTACTCAAGAGCTGCAACAAGGGATTCCAGAGGCACCTAGACATACAGCAAGTGACCTTACAGTGGCAGAGTTTGCTGGTAAGGAGTTAGATCTAGTGACGAAGCAGGCCAGTGATGAATTCTTGTCTGATGACAACTTCATCAAAACCAGGGCTTTCATTCAATTTCTATGGATGTGCCATATTGATGAATACCATCATAAGTGCCAAAAGATGCTAGATCGCATGATGATTTATACTAGATCACGCGAAGAGGTATAGAGAGCCATGCAAAGAACTAGAAATTTCACGCGAGACGCTCAGAAAGTTCGCGCGAGATTAAAATAGAGCAGTACGAAAGTACAGACAAAATGCAAAAAAATTGAAATGAAATGAGGCCAGAACAGAATATACTGGCCCCATGGTGGGCACCAGAAATGTATGTGGTAAATTTGGCCTTGTTAGCTCACCATACACTTCAACATAGTCCTTCTTCACCAAATACACACAAGACTGAATATGAGATTATTCATCCTGTCTGCCTGCATGATTCGACCTGTTGCCTTCTATCCAAACAGTGTTTTCAAAATAGCTCTCAGAACGAGAGTCTCACAACCATAAACCAATCTAGGAATGAAGGATTTTTCTCCATGAATGCAATATAATGCAAGATTATTCTAAGAATTGAAAGATGTAAGATTAATCTAAGACATGATTTCAAATGTAATTATTCTAGAAATTGAAAGTAATCTATTGCAAAATGAAATTATTCTATATGAGATTATCAAGAAATGTAGCAATAATTTAGTATTCTAACAATGCATGAAAGTGAGTGCGGGTTTTGAATGAAGAAAGAGAGTTCTTTTATAGACTCAGAGGTTGTTCAGAATGGAAAGTTTCCTCTTTTGAAATAAAACAGATAGAAAAGTCAGTTCAAAATAGAAAGCTTTATTTAAAAGAATACAATAAATTGTTTTCTCTTTGCTTTAACTGTTTTCTTTCTTTGATTTAATTTTGTTTTATTTGATTTTATCTGTTTTCTTTCTCTTTAAAGCATAGTTAAAGAGAAGTTTCCAATTCTCAACAGAAGAAAGATTTTTGAGAGAATATCCAATTAATTAAATAAATATGACCTCATAATTGCTTTTTCTCAATTATCTGAATAATTAAATTCAAATATTGAAATGAGGATATTTATTTAATAATTAAATATTATTTAATCCCTTTTTCATGTGTCTTAGCTAAAGAGGGTGAATTTAATGTATTTAAAGTGCTAGGACATTATAATTAAATTAATTTGATCATAAGGTTTGTTTAGCCAAATAGGTATTTAGGAATTAAATATGATGTTTGATTAATGTAGATTTAGTATTTTCTACATTTGACACTCAGGTCAAGTAGAGTTAGTTAAAACTCAAAATTGCCTAGTACAATAGGACTTTGATGATCTAGAAGAGTGACAAATGCAACAAAATTGGTTAGAGTTGCAAGATGCCAATTTTGAGGTGTTACAAAGTTAAAATTCGATGGGGTGTCTCAAGGAAATCCGGGCAACTCAGGTTTGGGGGCTTGCATTCAAAAGTCACAAGGGGTTGTGCTAGCGTTGACTGCTTCACCCTTACCTACAGGCACAAGCAATCTTGTTGAAGCACATGCTCTACTGTCGAGTTTAATTCTTTCTAAGAAGGGAGGATTTGATCAATTGCATGTCGAAGGTGACTCCTCGGTCATAATTAATGCTTGTGTTAAAAGACAATCTTCTTCTTGGCAACTCACCTACATACTTAAACAAATTTGGCATTTGTTAGACACAATGCAAAAAGTGTACTTTTCCCACACACTCCAAGAAGGTAGCAAAGTCCCAGACATGTTGGTGAATCTTGGGAGTGACAGGCTCATGACCTCAGCAATCAACTCAATCAAGCTCATTGCAGTGAATGATGACCTCCAAAAGCTGATTAATGAAGACAAACCACTTCACAGCAGCTGAAATCAATTGCCATTTCAAAATCTTATGGCTCCATACATCTACGCAAATTCAAGGCAAGTGAATAATCGTAAATGCATTCACCATTATATCATAGGGACGCGTGGAGGTCTACATACAAGGATGCAATTAATAAGGATTATCGAAGATCATTAATCACATGTCAAACACATGGATCAACTTAATTCACACGTGCAAGCCAGATCAAATGGGAGATATTGCATTGAAAGACACAGAGTACAGAATTGATCGAATTGAATAATTTTGGAATCCGTAAAAAGTTGAGGTTTGTCTCTTTATAGTAAACTCATTGCACTATGGAATAAAACAAGTGTGGAATGGAGGCTCTATTTGAAGTATGTGTGCACTGTGATTCTTGCTCCAAGATTCACAGGGAGGTGTTGTCAAAGAACTTCAAGATCTGGTTAGCACCAAGGGTTGACAAAGAGGTTTTGCCTGCAATAATCAGTGACCCTGTCCTTGAGAGTATGTTCATTGCACAACCAGCCTTCATCAAACGGGTGATAAAATAGGTAATTGGTGACGAACACCTAATTCCCACTTCAAAGCAATTCCTTTACCCTTCCCAGTTAGTATCAATATTTCTCTCCAATGCAATGGATTTGATGCAGTCTATGCACTTAATTGAAATTCTTGTGTTTAAAGTCATTCAAAAGAAATTTTGGATTGGGAATAATCTAAAAAATTGTCATGCAACACTATGATCTATGGAGTGGCCAAGCTCTTGTGGGGGGTTTATTTTTACGTCATCAATTATTACAATATCATGATTTTCTAGCAACATATGACATGGTAAAACACATGCTTGACTGTTAGAATGCTAAGTATCTGAACAATGTTCTCAAGGTTACTGCGAGGGTGCTTGGAGTGCAGTTGGAAATTAGGGTGAGAAAGACTACTGGTGCTCTACTGGAACTCCTAGGGTTGTCGAACCCCGCATCTCCACCACGTGCTCTCTCCAGGCAACCTTCATAATAAAAGTCATCAGGTCATGGCAATGAATGGAACATTTGGGAGATAGGGGAAGCGTCAGTTGAAATGGATAAAGATGCACACTCTCACTGATATGGTAGCTTCGACCACCAACATGGAATTGTAGATGTAACAATGCAACAAACCCTACGTACAGCAGTTGGAGACACTGACTGGGAAAAGATAGCTAGCCCAAAACACGGGAGTGGTTGGGGTTCGAATCCATTAATTACTTTGGGCTCTGCTGAGAAGGAAGAGATGCCCCATGGCTCTAGGTGGGAAATGCCCAATTCTCTGGGAAGATCAAATGAATGGACAGAAGGGGGGCCTTCGCACCCTCAAATTGGCTTTCAAAAAAATGACTCCGCTGCGATGGAGGAATGAATATTCAACAATGGGTGACAGATTATATGCCGAAAGCAGACATTTGGGCAAAAGTTTTTGTATTGTATTAATCGACTATGTCCTAAACTTTTGTGCCCATGTGGAAAATACTGTAGTTCGGGTATTTTAGTTAAAATATATATTTTCTAAATGTAGTTGAATCAAGTTTTGTACCAAAACCGACTAGCAGAGCCAATAACAGGGTCAACCGACAAATAACACCGACCAATAGAACCGACTAGGAGAAACTGACGAGCATTACCGACCAGTTGAACCAACAAGCATAACCGACCAAAATAGATTTTGTATCAGAACAGACGAGCACAACTGATCAGCTGAACCAACCAGCCTAAAAAATTTGGAAGGTGTATAATGAAATATTGCTCGACGTTGTTAGATGGTATTTTGTATTCGAATGGAATTACCCGAATATTTTGTATTGTCACAACATCTCTTTGCTATATTATATTTGAGCAAGGATTCTGGGTTTTCTTGCTAGTTCTTTCCCGAATGAGCTCTTGAACTAGCTTATATTATATAAATAAATATATTCAGTGGCTAGCCCACTTTTTCTTAAAAAAATAATAATCACACAAGTCACATTTAAATACGTGCATGTACATACATACATACATACATACATACATACACACACATGTACACATATGTACACATACACATACATACACATATGTGCATGTACATACATACACATACACATACATACAGATACACTTACATACATACACATACACATACATACATACATACATATACATACACATACATACATACACATGTACATGTATACACATACACTTATATACATACATATACATACACATACATACATACACATACATACATACATACATACATACATACATACATACATGCATGCATGCATACATACACATACACATACATACATATACATACATACACATACACATACACATACATACATACTATATCAAACACATACACATGTACATACATACATGTACACATATGTGCATACATGTATACACATACATACACATACACATATGCATACATACATACATGTACACATACACATACGTGCATGTACATACATACATGCATATACATACATACATACACATGTACATATGTATACATACACATATATATATATACATGTACACGTACACATGCATACACATGTACATGTACACATACACATATACATACATATATACACATACATGTATATGTATATACATACACATACATGTACATACATGTACATACATACATACATACATACACATACACATACACATACGTACGTACATACACATACATATACATACACATAAACATACATACATACATAAACACACATACACATACATGTACATATATACATACATGTACACATACACATACATGTATACACATGTACACATACACATGCACATGTACATGTATACATATGTACATACGTGCACATACACATGTACATGACATATGTGCACATACATACATACATACATACACATAAACATGTACATACATGATATACACATATATGTATACATATGTATACACATACATGTACACATACATATACACGTATATATATGCATATATACATGCATATATATATGTACATATGCACACACACACACACACACATATACATATACACATGTATATCTATGTATATATACATATACACATATATATATAATTATATGTATATATGTACATGAATATATATTGTACAAACAATAAATAATGTAAAATGAGAGAAGTATATATATGTATATACACATATACATGTATGTGTGTATATATATGTATATATACACATATACATGTATATGTACACATATATATAAATATATATATCTATATATATATACAAATATACATGTATATACAAATATATATGTATATACACATATATATAAATATATACATATATATATACACATATACATATATACATATATATATACACAAATATACATGTATATATACATATATAAAAAATATACATGTATATACACATATATATATATACATATATTTATATATAAATATACATGTATATGCATATATATATACATGTATTTATACATATATATACAAATATACATATTAAAATATGTTAAATAATACAAAATAAGAGGGAATACATAGTAAAATACCTCTAATATTAACGTTTGAAAGTCGGATGCCCTATCGAAACTCAAATCAAAACCCTCACTCAACCTACGAAAGTGAGGGTTTCGGTGGGGTAGAAACCCCACCAAAATCCCTACTAACTAGTTTCGATAGAAAGTAGGTTTCGATCAAAACCTAGCAACATGTGTCATGTTGCTAGGTTTCGATTGAAACCTAGTTTCTATCAAAACTAGTCAAAAAATGTGGTTTTGATCAGATCTAAGACTGTTCTGATCGAAATAGTCAGGTACTATCTATCGAAAGTACCCGACTAAATCCTCTCACCTCGCGGATTTTGTGAGGAATTGCTTCCTCCAAAAAAGTGTAACCCACTATTGTGGGTTCACCCATATAGGAGGTTAAAATTGACTTATTTTTAAAAAAGGCTTACGTTGGGAAATGAATATCTATTTGGAATGTATAAATGGATATCTTTTCCAAATGGATATATGTTCCTAATGATAGTGAGTAAATAAATAGAAACAAAAGAGGGAATTTTTACCAAAGTAACCATAAACAATAACGAGGGCAAGAAATGGATATCAAAAAATACTAGTATCCATTTTTTATAGCATCAATTTCTGACTTTAGTCTTGGAAGCTATGTTTTTTATTAAGTGTCAAATAGTTTTTGAAGGGGCTACAAAACCCTTTACAAATAGATTTTGAAGGGACCTAGAATCCTCAAATGAACAGTTGCAAAGAAAAAATCAACATAAAATTGGAGCAAGCCTAAAAGATGATAAATAGACAAAGCTCAAGCTACACCATCATCAAGATGAAACCCCTAGAATCAATGAAAAGGATTTTTAAAGGCTCCCTTAACCTTAAACAAGATCCAAGGGCTTTTCCAGGCTCCCTTAACTTGAACAATGGGTTTTAATGTGCCTCCCATAACCTTACTTGTAGAGAAATACACCATCTGTCCCACCCTAACATTCTCCACCTCAATAGGAGAATCATCTTCCTCAATGGGATAAACAATGAAGGAAACTAGCAATCAAAGAGACAAAATGTCAATTATTCTCACAATGAAGGTCTCCACCTCTAAAGGAGGCTTGACAAAAAGGATCAAAGAAGGAACATTACAAGCCCTCAACAAAATATTAGCCACAAAAAGAAAGAGAATCTCATTAGTAGGTTTCAATAAGAAATTATCTTCCCAAACAAAAAAGAGTCCCTTCACCAAAAATACAAGTATAAAATTGGCTGATTCAAAGTTGAGGCAATTACTTTCACACATAAGAAAAAGATCAACACAAAAATGGGCATCAAGGAAGACAAAATACTCATGTCCCACATAGTAGGACCTTTGGAGAACATAAAACTCCAAGAGGAGGGAACACCAAGGCAGCCCCCAGGAACTCAAAAAGAGTCCATAATCCTATCTTCAAAAACAAGAAAATCCATAAGAAAAACACCAAGCCCATAGAAGAGCCACTCCAAAACTTATAGGCCAATAGGAAGCCAAAAACATCCCATCAAGAAATACAGAAGGGCTCCAAATGAAAGACCATCACCCCCATAAAAGCCTCCACCAAATCTTCATCACAAACCTCCATAGTTTCCATAGCTCATGAAACTCTAGTATACCAAGCAACAGGAACATTGCCAACAACGTCCATAGAGGAGTTGAAGAAGAAGAAAACCCCACAAAAAATAGATGGAAAATCCCTAGCCATAGCCAAAGGATATGTCCCCGCCAGATAACCCTCATCACAATGTAGAAAAGATTGGGAATACACATCCTCAACATCTCCTCAGTGATATACAACATCCCTAAAAAGAGAAACACCACCATCCGCAAACAAATATCCCGAAGTGTTCACTTTAGGAATGATTTTCAAGTTAAGAAGAGAGCTAAGTCCTAGCAGCACTAAGCACTCCCAAGAAATCATTAATTCCTTTCCAAAGAAAATCTCCCAACCATATGGAAGAGCCATCATAGGAAAAACACCCCCATTGGTAAACACTACTTTTGAGAAAATTCCTCACCTTGTAGCCTCAAAAAAACTGTATCAACACCAAACACAACCACACCTCAACCTAGAAACTTCCACATAGGTATGCCACCATCTATTTCCACTTCCTCACTATCTTCACCAACATGTGCATCCAAAATTAAAACCCTACTACTACTCCCTCCACTCCATCCTCACACCATGTCTTCCAAGGTATCTTGATTTCATTGTTTTTCTTCAAAAAAAAATTCTTTGTCAATTTTGTTTAAAGCATTTAGTGTACAATTAATATTTTTGTATACATTTTAGTTTTTATTTAAAATATTCTTGTTTTTTTTTTTTCAACTTTGATTAGGTGTACTAGTAGCCGAAAATCCAAACTCTGCCCATCCAAATCCTCCCCCACTACCCTGTTGGCAAGTGGCCAAGGATGTATAGCATATATATTGTCATTTATGGAAACACTACTTATTGGTATAGTTGCTTGGAGTACAGTTCACTTTTCGGTATCCAGTCTTCAAAAATGACTAAGTTTATAGGCAATCTTCTAGATACTACACAGTTTTTCCTAGTGAGCATAGTATATGGTGAGTTAAGTCATGCGCACTTAGGTGAAGGTAGTATGGAGTGCTGTATGGATTTAGTTATGGTCACTTGTATTTTGGAGTTGAATGGAGAGAGTTGCAAGATGTTCTTGGCATGCGAAGAAAGTATAGCAGTAAAATAGGGCAGATGAAAGGTCACAATGATTAAGGGAGTAACGTGTGGATTCCAGCAGTGCAATTTTGGATTTAGATGGGTCCTATCCTATCTTGATGGATGTGTGATCTCCTATTTTGCATTTACTCTTTGGTTATATGTTGGACACGTTTCGTAATGCACTTACATATTATGAGATCGGGTAAATAAGTGGATATGTTTTTGAGATGTGAAGTGAGTAGTGATGTGTGTAGATGCATTATGATGTTAGGCTAATGTAGAGTATATTTCTAGCTATAGTTGGAACTACTTAAGCATAGAAGATGCTTTTATAGTTCATCTTTTGTGATACTACATTGTAAAAGACAGTCTTTCTATTGTCAGATTAGTGATCTCCTTGTTTCACCCCTAACAGGGTCTGCATCCTTTAACAAGGATATTTTACTAAATGTATTATTCAGCTCCTAACAGGGATAGGTCTTCTAACAGGGACATTATACTCTTAGTGCATAATTTTTAGGTAACACCCCACCAGGGTTTTCCCTTTAACCAGGGTTTTCTTGTGAACAAATCCTGGTGTTATAAGTTGTTTAATTTATGCATATGTGCTCTTCATTTCTGTTATTGCATGGTTATGTTTGAATTGCTTAAAGTTAATATAAATCTCTACAAAACTTATTCACCCCCCCCCCCCCCCNAAAACTTATTCCCCCCCCCCCCCCCTCTTAGTATTTATTGATCCTAAAAATTGGTATCAAAGCTTGTGGCCCTTTGAGAGAAAGCCTAACAACTTGGGGGAGATTCACATGGATTCAAGCAGTTTGGAAGAAAACCTTGAATCAGTACTTGAATACGTAGATAAGGCTAATGCTCATAATGTGGAACTTAAGTTCAAACTAAGAAGAGTTGAATATTACATCAAGAAGCTTGATAATTCAAGGAATAAAAGGAAAGAGCTTGTAGAGAAGATAAGGGAACCTAAAAATAATTCATCAAATCTAATTGAACAGCTTAGGCAGGAAAAGGAAGCATTAAAACATGATTTTGAAGTTACTACTTTACAGATGTCCAAGGAAATTCAGAATGAAAAAGATGAAAAGAGTAGAATTGAAAAAACCTTTATAAGTACAAATGTGCAGATGGGGAAAATGTAGCTTGAACTTGATGATGTCAGTTTCAAGTATCAGTAATTAGAAAAGTACAACTGCATCATTAAAGGAGAACTTGTTGAGGCAAAGATTCATATTGAAAAACTTCATGCGGGTAGTGACAAAATTGATGAACAGATGGAGAGACAAATACCTAAAGGTGATAAGATAGGAGTTGGCTTCAATGAAGCTGAATGTTCTAAATCTCAAGAAAATCAATCTAAAAGCTCAAGCAGATGAGGAACCTAATCAGAAAAAGGAACCTGATGTGCAAACTGGACCTTTCAGAGGAAGATGCTTCGGATGCAACAAATTTGGTCACATGAAGAGGGATTGCAGAGGTAAGACTCCTTATAAATATTTTTGTGGCTATTGTTTCAACTACTATGAATATGGGAACAAGAAGGAAAAATGTAGAAAACCTAAACAATCATCAAAGAAGAAATATTATGTCAGTGAGGAAAGAAAAGCTAAGATCACATGTTACAAGTGCAACAAATTTAGGTACATTGCAAGAAATTGTAGATTGCAAGTTAATCAGAATAGACCATCACCTACATATTATAAATGCAACAATCAAGGCCACATAGTGAATTTTTATAGATATAATGGACCAATGAGCAACAAGAATCCACCTATAATGATAAAGAGGAACATTGGTGATACTGGTAAGAGTATGACTGGGTATATAGATGATTTCAATAAAAGGTTTACAAAGAAAGGAAGCAAGGAGAGCGATAAGGTATGCAAGGTAAAGGAGTTGAATGTGACTAAGGTACAAGGAAAATCAGTAGATGCTACTAAATCTTTTCTTGATGCTACTATTTCCACATCAACCTAAATGGCCAAGCATGGCCTTAGGGGGAGATTTGGAGAAACATAATAGTAAATTATACAGCCCCTTATATATAGAATTAGTAGATGTGAGCTTGTGGGCTGACATAGTAATGTACTTAGAGTCCATATCTATGATTGCATGGTTTTAAATGTCCCATTAGATGATTTCCTGGATGTTGATGGCAGACTAGAGTATAGAAGCTTTTATGAATTTGTGTTGGGAACTATGTCAGGTTCAAATACTGTGAGTTATAAGTGAAATATCTTATTCATTTTTTATCACCATTTGTGAAGAGCAAAGCAGCAAGTGAAGGAGCTAGGGAATTCCAGTGATCATGAATTATGCTTACACTAATTCCGCATGAAAGTTATTTGATTCTATCTTTGAGATTTGTATATCATGGATAATCCACATATTTTTGATGTAACTGAGAGGCCAAGGTACAAATTCAAGAAACATCCATGCAATTCGATGGAGGATGACCCCGAGGGTGCATTCTCTCATACTCCACATGGTGTTTTGCATGTCAAATACATTAGCATATACATTCACTAAAAGTATGAGGCAATTGGAGATGTTGAGATTCTTCAAGAGATGAATGATATGTTGAATGAAGATGAAACATATAAACTTGAGTTCGTACATTTACAAAATCTAAACATTGTGCAGATGACGAAATTTTATGAGTTCGATGAAGAAGAATGGATCAAAATTGTATTGGGAAGAATCCATGATCAGTTTATTTGGATTGGGGAGAAACCTATCAAGATCACAAGTGACCTCATTCATAAAGTTAATGGATTGAACAATAGTGGCATTTTTCCTACTGCAGAGAAAAATACGAAAAAGCAAGTTGAAACCCTAACACACTCAAGATGGGATAAAAGAGCAATGATGATTGCAGACATCTCTCAATAGGATGTAAGGTTAGTTTCAATTATTTTGGGATAAAAATCACATTATAGAAGCCAACCAAACTTTATTTCCTTTGGGGTTATAATGATGGCATATAAAATGGTGAAAGGAAATGTCCAATATGATCTCTGCGAATTTCTAAAATTGCAATTTCTAGAGAATGTAAGGCAGATAAAGAAAGATAAGTTGAAGGAAATCAGGTTTGGATCACTCATCTTACACATTTTCCTCCACATAGTGCATAAGTTCCCTAGTATGCACCCTAGGGCATGGAATGAAAAAGAACCTATTGTTATTCAAGTGAGAAAAATTTATAGAAGGCAAGCTAGTAAATGGGTAGATGGAGAAATCTTTGGTTTGTTTAAAATATTTCAAAGAGAAATGAAAGAGAGAAAGAAAATTCCTGAAGAAATAGCTGAAAAATACAAGGATACAGTCTATTTTATGGTTGAAACTGATTGTGTATGCTTTGAAGTTGTTGAACCTAGAATGATGTGGTGCCCTCCTATGGGGTATGAAGTCAGTATTGAAGTTCTTACTCTGCAATTTGACCATGTGTTCTATGTTGATAATAATCCAAGTGAAGAGATATGGGTTACCTATGAGGAGAAGTCCTCTAAGGTCAGGGAAGAATTGGCTGGAGCTGATAGGAAGAGGAAGATAGAAAAACTTATTAACAATATTACAGAGAAAAAAGGAATTAGCAAGACTGAGATGTATGAATGGATAAAGAAGGTTGTAGAGAAGTCTTCTAACCTAGCAAACCTTGATACTACACCCTTACCTACTACTGAGACTATTAAGGTGTCAGACTCACCTCTAGCAATGGTCATCAAACCTAAAACCACTTCCACACCAACTAGAAGATTGTTGCAGAGGATAGAAGTGGTTAAAGAAGAAAATAAAGTAGTAGAGACTTCTGTGAGGAGAACCAAGTCCTCTAATCCTAAACAAGATCAACATTTAAGGAGCAGAAGATAGAGGAGAAGAATATTGAAGAGGAGAGAACTAAGAAGAAAGATGACGAGATTGTGCAAGAAAATCCTACAAAGAGACAACTATGGAATCCTGACTTAAATATACTGAGAAAATGAATAATTGAACAAGGTAAGGTTAGTCAACTACCCAGATACTGTGAGAGACACAATAATGAGGATAAAATTTAGATTGAAGATATAGTCATAAATTATATGCAAGTGTTTAAGAAAAACTTGATAGAGCTCAATGGTAGCATTCCAAAATAGTTGTTTGATAGATAAGAAGTGAGGAAATAGGTATCTCTTAAAGAAGATGATAACATAAGGGTAAAAGCTATAGAGAAAATATCCCCTGTAATATCATGAAAAGAACATGGCAGAATTTTGAAGGCACTTAAGTCCCTATTGAGATCAAAGATAAGACTAATAAAGATAATGAGGAGAAAGTATGAGGATGTGATAGAGGAAACAAAAAAGGATATAGATAAAGTACCATCAGAGACTAAAGCTAAGAAAACCAAGCCTACTAAGGTTTCTAAGCCCAAAACTATTCATATTGGTGAATCCTCCAAGTCTGCACAAATTCACGAATAATCATATAAGGATGAAGATAGTCAGTTCTATAGTACATTAAAGAAACTAGATTTCTTTGTGGCAGGTATACATGTGTCTTTGTATGCCTCGCGGGATGCTGGGGACCCTTTTCAAGGGAATGTTTATATTGTTCCTAAGTTAGATGACAATAATGCATATAGTATAGTAAAAGTGATAGATATTGGGACATTTACTGAAGGAGATTATCATCAAGAGAGGTGTTATCATTTTTGCTTCAATTTGGCCTAGTGCTTGGCTAAGTTGTAATCCAATCTTTTTTCTCTTTCATTATATATATAAGTGATATATTTGTGGTTGGGTTTTTCTCCCTCACGTTGGAGGGTTTTCCTAGGGTATTTGTTGTGTCTTATTGTTCATTATTTTGTTTTTGCTGCTTAATTTCATTTCTGGTATAAAATTAACAGTATCTTCATCCAACATATTGAAAAATCTGTCTTAAGGGATTTCTAAAATGATAGTAACCTGCAAGTCAATATTAAGATAGTTGAGTCTACTAGAAGACTCTATAAGGTGTCTCCTTGTGGTTTGAAATACCTCATCATTTCTCCTCTTCCATAAATGTCGTAGAACTTTAGTAGTTGAAACCAAATAGAAATTATAAAGAGTTAGCAACAAAACCATTGACATATCCAAATAAAACCTCCTGGCAAGAAAAACTATTTTTAAGGTTTCAACCTGAAGTGATAGATACTCTAGCAATACAAACATATTGAATTAATTGGTACTTTGGAATTCTGTAATGAAAATGTAATCTTTATTTTCTTTTAGATGGACAAGATATTTAGAAGGTTTAATAGGTTTAGAATGTTTTTTTAATAGGCTTTTGAATTTTGTTGGGTGTGGCAGCAGTATAGGGTAATCCTGATGAGGTTACTAAAGAAGAGAGAAAGGATATTATGACTAAAGGAAAGAAGGATACTGAAATAGAAACTGTAACTAACAAAGAAACAAATGTGCCTATCTCTATTCTTGATTCTATTAAGGAGGAATCTATTTCTACAACTCATTTGTTGGAAAATGACAGCAGGCCCCTAAGTACAAATGAAGATGAAATAGATGAGGATGAGCTAATAAAGTTATCTCTCATGGCCTTTGCTAAAGCTAAAGAAAAATTTGAGCAAAAAACTGAGAAGAAGGTCAGGGTACTAGACAAGATAGTGGACATAATCAATAAAATCTTACCTATTCCCTTCACCTTCCAAGGTAATGATCCAATAGACAATCAGGATAAATTCCTTGATGACTTTGATATGCACTTTGTTTCTTTGGAGAAGGTTGTAGCTGTGAAGGTTAACAAGGAATAAATGGCAAAGAAGTTAAAATTGGTATCAAGTCAAATAGTGGGATATAGGCATACTAGATACTACTATCTCTGGAATAAAGACCTACATTGAGCATGGGAAGAAGATATACAACTATTACATAAATCCTTCTAAGCATGTATAGAATGTGGTGGACATAATTAGAAATAATAAGAAGACATTGGATAGCTTGGAAAATAATTGTGGGTCCTCCTCATAGTCAATTACTGAGTTGGATAAGGAAGTGTCCAAATTGTTGGACAAAATCAGTGTGCTGCAAACTGAGAAATCAAGAGTGTTGGGAAGATTTTGTGATTTAAGGAGTTTGATCACTCCTAAACTGCTAATTTTGGAGAAGCACCTTGAGGACATGGAGACAACTAAGAAATCCCTTGATGGATATATGTTCACAATACTAAAGGATGTTGAGATCTCATCCTTTTCTTTGAATTTTTTAATCCAGGTTGGTCAGATCTTGAAGATGAAATGGGAAGAAAATGCAAGGGTCTTGGAAATCTCCTTCAAAGACATACTTTACATGGTGTAAGTTTTTGATAAGCAATCCTAAATTTTTCCCTGTACATAGATACATTTTATTTGACATTGATGTAAAGGGGGGTAATAGTTGTGAAAAATGTATAGCAAAATGTTTAAGGGGTGTACAGACAGTAGTTTGACATTGGTAACTTAGCCATTTTTCACTAATTGTTGACATCAATGTCAAAGGGTGAGATTGTTAGCAAGTGGCCAAGGATATATAGCATATAATTTGTCATTTATGGAAACACTGCTTATTGGTATAGTCAGTGGAGTATAGTTCAGTTTTGGGTATCTAGTCTTCAAAAGTGACTAAGTCCACAAGCAGTCTTCTAGATGCATTTGCAAATCTTTGCCTGGCGAGCATAGTATATGGGGAGTTACTTCATGAATTCTTAGATGAAGGTTATATGGAGTGTTGTATGGCTTCAGTTATGGTCACTTGTATTTTGGAGTTGAATGGAGAGAGTTATAACATGTTCTTAGCATGCGAAGATAGTATAGAAATAAAATAGGGCAGATGAAAGGTCATGATGATTAAGGGAGTAACGTGTAGATTCTATTAGTGTTATTTTGGATTTAGATTGGGTCTTATCCTATCTTGATGGATGTGTGATCTCCTATTTTGTATTTACTCTTTGGTTATATGTTGGAAACATTTGGTAATGCACTTGTGAGAAGACTGGAGATATTATGAGATCGGGTATATAAGTGGATATGTTTTTGAGATTCAAAGTGAGTAGTGATGTCTGTAGATGCATTATGATGTCAGGGTAATGTAGAGGAAATTGCGAGCTATAACTAGAACTACTTAAGAATAGTAGATTCTTGTATAATTCATCATTTCTGATACTACATGTAAAAGATAGTCTTTGTATTGTAAGAGCGGTGAGCTCCATGTTTCACCCCTAATAGGGTCTGCATCCTTTAACATGGACATTGTACTAAATGTAAAATTCATCTCCTAAGAAGGCTAGGTCTCCTAAAAGGGAGATTATATGATCTTAGTCCATAATCTTTTGGTACCATCCCTACTAGGGTTTTCCCTTTAACAAGGGTTTCCTCATGAACAAATCATGGTGTTATAGGTTATTTACTTTATGGATATGTGCTCTTGATTTCTGTTATTGCATGGTTAAGTTTTAATTTATTAAAGTTAATAAAAATCTCTACAACACTGCTTCACCCCCCTCCCCCTCTCAGCTTTTCTTGATCCTAACATACCAAACCTTCCCTTACAAAACTATCCTTCAATTCAGGACTTAAATAATGGAAATTTGACTAAATTAAAGAATATTTACCAATTAAACCATAAGTACCCTTAGTTGTCCTTGATGACAACCACTTTAGAGGAAATTATAGTTTATAAAATTGAAACTCTTGAAATACTACATAGTTTCTTTTGAGTGTGGTGAGAAGCCAAGAGGAAAAAATATGTTGATGGCTTACCCTATGATCAGGTGAAGGAACTAGAAAGCCTAATTAGCATGACTTTTGTCATTCCTAGAACTAGACAACTCTTTGATGTGTGTAAGACCAAATATTCAATTAAATGTAGCATGAATCAGCTTATCATAAATATTTTTGGGGATCATTGGTGCACCTTTTTTATAAACCACCCAACAACAAATTTGATGTACCCCAATATTTTCTTCAAAAAATATATGTTAAATTTTTCAAGGGTAAGCATATTAACTTCTTTGATATGAGATATGTCTAAGGTTTGGGTATATGAATGACTCGGGATAGAATTGAGTCAATTTGAGTAGTATAAGGCCAAACTATTCCCCATCCTCTTATTACTCCCCACCTCTGATACAACACTAAGACATTATTGCAGATGCAACATTGCAAACCATTTTTGATCATACACTCTTTGACTAGTTATTTGATTATACAAAGATCTCGATTCACACAATCATAGGACCTTGATATACTTGTTGAATTAATTGATGTTGGTACTCTCTCCTCGTCTCCACATATTTTTGTACACCATAATTGTACTATATTCAAGAACATATGTTTAGGTCATTTTGGACATCTTACTTAGCCTCCTATTAACAAAATGATTATGTGGTGGACCATCATATGTCAAATGTACCAAATGATATGGAAAAGGCAAGTTCATATCTAAGAGAGTCATTGAGTGCTAGAGATGAGGACAATGTTGGATCTTATCAACATCAATTAGTTATAATACTTAAAGTAATTTCATATTAAATTTATGTGGGATTTAATAGTTAATGTTTGAGGATGATATGGTACCATTCCAATAATTTAATTTTGCCTAGAGAGTTATACAATGTACTTTTTTACACATACATGTTTACAATTGTTTACTTGTATATGCATATCATTAAAAAAATTATTAATTAAATAATATATTATTTTTATGATGGTCTTGTTTTACTCTTGTGCAATACTCCAAGTGTGAGTGAGGTGTAACATTTTCCAACTGCTAATAGCATAATACCTAATCAAGGAAAGGTAATTGCACATAATTTTAATTGAATTAATAGTTAAAGAAATTATACAACTTATTGTACCATAATTTAGATGTTAACTTTTTAAATGTTCGATTTAGTTTAGGTTTGAGACCTTTTCTTCCCACTTATTTGTGGCTCTGGTCAAAAGCTACTTTTTAAAAAGTGTTTGGTCATCTGGTTTTGGTTGTATCATTAGTTATATTATCACCCAAATATATGGTGGGCATGGGAAAGTGCAATAACTTGGGTCCCACTTCGGCAGAAGTCTTGTGGACTTGAAAAATGTCGCAAGGAATTGACACATGTTTTGAAAAAAAATAGGCACCCATTTTAGGCTCAAACGCCCGATCCAAAAAATTCAAAAAAACGGGTGCCCATTTTTTAAATTTTTAAATTTTTTATTTTTAATTTATATTTTTATTAAATTCAATTATGCCTAGAAACTCATTTTTACATGTCGATTTATTATATTTAAGAAACGGGTACGCATTTTTAAACGTGTGCCCATTTTTTAAAATTTGCATTTACAAGCCACCCTTTGCATTGGATTTTGGATTGGGATGGACTTGGTGGGACCAACCCTATGCTTGGACCTCAAAAATAATGGCTAAGGCAATGGAATACCAGATTTTTACCTTGTCATAATGTTTTGAGGGCCTTCCTAATCAAAATTTTTGACGAAATGAAAACCCATTAGAGCTCTTATTGTCTAGATTTCAAAAGTATAAATTTCATAGTGATATGATCACTTTTACTATTTTTACAATATTTATTAATCAAAATTGGTACCTAAACTTAAAATAGCCAGGTTCACTAAAACTTTAATAACATTTTTGTTTTTACGTTTTTCTGAAAATAAATTTTATGACATCAATTTACATAGAATTTCCTTTAAGATAATTTTTTTTAAAAAAAATGTTATGTTTTCATCAAATTATGGTGGTCATACACCAGCAGTTTCAAAAATATATTTTACAGTCAATAAAAAATTAATTAAAAAATATTTAATAACAAAAAAGAAAAAATATCCTCCTCGATATTTAGTGTCCTAGGTATCTTTCCTAAGAAGGATCATGAAAATTCATTTATTTAGGTCAAAATATGGTGGTCATACACGTGTGCGGTACGGTCCTGAAATAGGCATTTTGAAAACATGGTTTTCAAACATGCCTACTAAAAATAATTTCTACCATGTTTGTATTGAAATAAGTTACATATTTGAAAAGTAGACTCCGAGCACTGCGTTTTCTATCAGTGAATTATTTTTAGATTCAATCTTTAAGTTCCTCAAATTTTGACATCAATTGACAGAAATTTTGAAAAATAGGGAAAACACTTCCACTTTTTGCCCAAAAGTGGGACTCAACTTCTTGCAGCCACCCGCATGTTGGAGGGTTCTAAAGAATAAAACACAACTTGTAAGAAACTCATGTGATGTGAAGCACCAGAGTTAATAATCCAAGTTGGAGATGATGTTAAAGTTGTAGCAACAAGATCTCTTACCTTTGACTTATCATTATCCTTTGACTTAAACGAATATTGATATGAGGACTCAAAATATCTATGTTGTTATTTTGAACAAGATAATTTATATGATCAAGGTTTGTTTCATGCATTGACGCTCATCATAGTTTAACTTCTTGCAACAAGCACACTTAACTCTTTCTTTCATATATTTCCTTTGAGGAGAGTTTTTAGGTTTTGGTTAGGTTTGTTACTCTCTTTTATCTTCTTGGTTTGAAGTGTATTTATTTCCACTTCAAGGGCTTGATATTTTGAGGACCTTAATGTTCCCATCTAGTTCATCTTATTTTTCTCAAGTTAAGTTGATAATAAAGTAATCTAAGATGACATTTTCCAAGATGTTATCATGGCACTTTTATTGGATTAGAAATTTGATACAAACATGGATTAACTAGGACCTAACTTAGAGAGAATAGATCAAATTAGTTGACCATCCTTTTTATCTATTTCACTTTCCTTGAGTTTCAACCTTTTTTATTTGAATATGTTAAAGAAGTATTCTAATGTGTCAAAGGAAAAGGAGCTCAAACTAATGAGTTCGTTTTCCAATTCATGACCTCTTATATCATATTTTTTCCAAGGATCTTTTCTAGTGTATCCCAAAATTCTTTAGGAATAATTGAAGCTTCTATATGAAAATAAAGATATGGAGACACATTTAGACACACAAAAAAAAAACTTAATTCTTGATCACATAAATCAAATCATTTTTCTTTGGCATTGTCTTTAGTAGGTTCTATTGATAGTCCCAATTTAACAATGAATAATTTGTTTATTTTTAGTTCTATTAGAATATAAAATTTTCATTGTTTAGAAGTTTATGATGGCAATCTCGTAAGCCAAGAATGATCTACAAGCACACTAACTAGCACATATAAAGATCAAGCAAGATAATTTACTCAACACAACCCTAGAATTCTATATTGATTACACAAAAATATTATGTTATGAATCAAAGAATTAGTCCTTATGAAAGGATGAATGAATTCTTAGATGCAACCCTGGTAATTCAAGATTAAATTTAAATATACCAAATGAAACAATAATAATGAATGAAATAAATTAAGATATTATTATCCTAATTTAATGAAGTAAAAAAACATACGTAAGTGTATCTTAAGTAAATAAAACAATTAAAGGAGAAAATTAATTAAATATTTAGATAATTTCCTAATTACTCCAACACCCCTCTTTAAGATTAACATAGGGATCATCTAAAAAGATAAAGATGAATGAAAATGAAATCATGAATGGGTCTTGACAACTAGGCTTGATTAGGTACACATGTACGAACCAATGAAAATCTTGAAAATGGATAAAGGAAGAAGCAGGAGGAGGAGGAGGAAGAAGAAGAAGAAGAAGAAGAAGAAGTCATTAGTTAAGGAAAAGTCATATGAGTTAGAAGATTCAATCGGTAAAAAGGAGAAAAGAAAATATATGAGCATTCGGTAATGTACATCGAGAAAGGCAGTGAAGTTGGTAAAGCATAGTCACTACATCAAGCGCCTATAGTCACCGAACATCGAGTGCATATGAAGTACACCGAGTTGACAGTACCAAGTACTAAGGAGTAAGAAGAAGAAGAAGAAGAAGAAGATATCTCTATGAATATTTTGTTGTCATTAGTTAAGGAAAAGTCATATGAGTCAGAAGATTCAATCGGTGAAAAGGAGAAAAGAAAATATATGAGCAAATGTACACCGAGAAAGGAAATGAAGTTGGTAAAGCATATTCACTACTTCGAGCGCCTACAGTCACCGAACACCGAGTGCATATGAAGTACACCGAGTTGACAGTATCGAGTACTAAGGAGTAAGTTAACCGAACGAAGAGAAGTTACTCTATCGAGTTACTTAATTAATTGTAAAGTGATAAGGATGCATTTAATGAATTGATATAGCATTAATTGTGATTCTACAATGCACAAAGATCAGTTTGTTACATGATCAATGATCAAGATAATTGAAAGAGAAGATCTGAGAAGAAAATTAAGTGGTTAATCAAAGATTGTTATTTACAAGAAAAATACCAAGTACCAAGGTAAAAGTGATAGAGTCACCAAGCAAAAAAGAAGATCTAACGGTTGAAATTATTTATCAATGACCTAATGCATAAGATTAAGAGGTAATAAATATTATACTTAAAGGATGATTTACAAAACTAAATTAAGACGACAAAGGAGAAAAAGAGACAAAGTACACAGAAGGTTGATATTGTAAAGGAGTTATATTGAAGAACAAAAATCAGAGCAGAGAGCACCGAGCTAGTATCTAGCTACAACAGAGAAAATCCTAGCAGTGTTACAGTTTTTTATTGAGGTAACACAATATTTCAAAGCACATAGAGTCTGATCAACATTTTTTATTGATGCAATATATAAGACATTGATAAGTTGTTAATACTATTGTATTGAGAGCTATAAATCCCAATACTGGGTAGATCTTAACTGATCTGATATTTATAAAACCTTTAACATGGTACATCTCTAAGTGTAGATATTGTAAAATCCTCTAACTAGGTAGACCTAACAAGGCTTTGTATACTCTTAACTGGGTAAGCTATCAAAATGGATAATCTTTGTAAGCTCTAATCGAGCACCCTTTATATACTGGAGTTAGTGAAGGTTGTGGGTGTCATCTGGACCGCAGTTTTGTCTCCTAACCAAGGATTTATGTGTAAACAAAATCATGGAGTTATGAGTTCATTTACTTGAATGTTTTGATGTTATGTTTTATAAGTTTTATATTAGTTTCATTTCAAGTTTTTGAATTTGGTAAACAACAAGAAACATTATATGGTTATAGACAGTTTCAGTTATAAAAGTTTTTTGTGGTACTAATTAACCCCTCCCCTCTCAGTCTCAACTTTCCATAGTCATTCCAACAATTGGTATCAGAGCTTCTACTCTTGAGTTATAAGGTTTGACCACCTAAGAGTTAAAGATCCTAGTCATAGAAATTTTTATGCAATCCAAAAGAATTGATGGTCTTGAATCCGAGTTGGAAAGTGCAAGAGAGTTAATCATTGAACTAAAGAAGAAACTTGAGAAGTCTCTAAGGGTTAGACTAAAAATATACATGATGAACTAAAGGTTACACAAGAACAAGTTGATACACTTGAAACAACATCTGAAGGCAGTGTTACTAATGAGTCCGAGACAACTATACAATCATTACTAGAAAATAATGATACACTTACCAAGCAGTTGGACCTAATGAAAATAGATCTTGAAACCAATATGATAAGAATGACAGAGTTGATTGAAGGAAAAATGATTGCTGGAGATGAAAAGAAAATGGTAGAAGATGATAAAAGAAAATTTGAAATGAAGCTATTGGAAAAGGATAATGAGATCATGAGAATGACACAAGTTCACTATGATATGAATGACCAACTTATGAGTGCAAATCAAGATAACACAAGAAAAGAATTTCAGAACCAAGCACTGAAATTTGAAATTGAAAGAATGGAACAAAGACTGAAAGTTGATAAAGATGAAAATGCAACACTGAAAAGAAACAAAGAAGCACTGAAATATTTGGATCAACAATTCAATAATCAGAAACAAAGGAATGACAAAACAGGAATTGGATTCAAAGAAGACAACACTATCGAGAAAGGAGAATCACCAAGTCCATAGAAAGATGAAAGTTCTACACCCCCACCAAAACAAAAAGGCCAAGTTGTAATTATTGTGGGAAGCCTAGACATACTGCTAATGTTTGCAGGAGCAGGAAAGGTAAATTACCAAGTACACCTAAGTTTGATGGTTATTGTTTTAGATGCAATAATTATGGACATCAATCATTTGAATGTAGAACTAATCTTGCTAACAACATAAGGAAACCTAAGTTTGATGGTTACTGCAAGAATTGTAATAAGTTTGGACACAAAGCTGAAGAATTAAAATTAAAGAAAAGAAATGAAAAATGGAAGGTTAACCAAGAGAATGCTAAAACCAACCGAGCGGGTATTTCTATACCATGGGACTATAATACAAGAATTTCATGTTTATCATGTGGAAGGTATGGACACATTTCTACAAATTGCATGTTGATGCATGAAAGGAACAACAGAAGAGCATGGAGAAACCCTTGCATTACATGTTTTCATTGCCATAAGGTAGGACACCTTGTGAGAAATTATAGATACTGAGGTGATGCATTGACTGAAGATAAACCTGAAGTAAAAGCCCCTACTACTATTGAGGAAATCCGAGAACAAATGAATATAATCTAGAGGAAAAATAATCAGGATGTAGGGAAATCATCCAGAAGCACAGACTGCACCATCTCTACCAAGTTGGTTACATCGAGCTCCACCTAGTCGGTGAGAGGTATATAGGAACTTCATGCTTATAATAAATCCCACTTCAGTTCCTAGAATTAGAATTGAGATCTATATCAACATATTGAGATGCAATTGGATAAGTTGTATATGTTTTGAATGAATATTGGTATATATAGTTATTTTGTTTATCTCGATCGAGAAAAGTAACTATGCAGTCGATATAAAGTTAAAAAGGGACTCGACAAGTGCATTTAATGCATATTGATAGAGTCATTGGAAACCTTAATCATGGAAAAAGTATAAATAGGTCATTTTGCAAATCATTTGAACCTAACATTTTCAGAAGAACGTCGAGCACATTTGCAAAGTGAATATCCTAAGTGAATTCAAGTGATTCCAGAGTACTTCTGAATCTTTGCAAGAGTATTGAGAAACATTTGAGATATTTACTTCATTCTGAGTTGAGTTTCCAAAGTCGTGTTTTATCGAAGCATGCCATAGTTTGTTTAATCAAAGCATTTGAAGTTATTCATGGCACCAAAGTTAAAGACACCTATAGTTATGAAGGAAGTAGAACTAGTGAATCTGAAATACAAATTACCCCCAACAAAAGCCGCCAAAATAGATATGAAGAGAGCTTTATCTTTGATACCTCTGAGAGCTATATTAATTGAAGATGTCCACACATTTATACATTGTAAGAATGAGGATTTGTGTGAAGCATTCAACAAGTTGTGCAAGAATGGAAAAGTGAAGGACGAGCATATTCACTTAGAAGAAAAAGGTTTGACACACGTTGTTCACTTACCGACGATTTTTAAGACCAAATGGTACTCAACCAAGTACATGACCAATTCATGTGGTTGGATGAACCTGTCAAGATCACTAAGGACATATTGCATATCATTACTGGATTCCCCATCGGAGACAATCCCAAGGCCACTAAGAAAATCAACAAGGGTAAGCTCACCGAGATCACTAAAGCACAATGGGATGGCAGAGGGATGAGGATATCCACAGTGACTGACCCCAAGTGGACAGTGTACCATGTGGAGTAGTGGATTTGGAATACAAGCTAGTAAAGAATGGACTTAAATTGGATGTTTGTGAAATCTTGCTGAAGCAATTAGAAGACAATATGAACACAATTAGAAAAGCAAAGACTAACACACTGAAGTTTGGTTCATTATTTGTATGTATTTTCTTCTATTTTCAGAATTCATTTCCCTTCATTGGAGATGTAGTTTGGATCCCTGGAAGACCTATTTTTTATCATATAAATAAGTATATATAGAGTTTAGGAGATAATTTTGATGCAATCATGCCTGAATACTTTCTAAATTTCCAAGCAAGAATGCACAAGAGGTATAGGATACCACCTCAACTGGTAGCAAAGTATCAAGATAATATATGTTTTGAGGTTGACACTGACACTTGTATTATCAAGGCTGTTAAGCCTAGAACTAAATGGATACAATTGACAGAATATGAACTGGATATTGATATTGGATCACAACAAATTGAAGCACTACTTGCTAAACCTATTGATCCCAAAGCTAAGAGGTATAACACTTATGAAGAAGTGAAAGTAAGGAATAAGAAGAACATTGTGATACCTAAAGAAATCAAGAAGATAGGAAAAATGATTGACAATCTATCCAAGACATTAAGAGTGGATGAGACAAGTGTTAAAGACACAAATGATGAGAAAGTTATTATTGTTACTGAAAAACAACTTGTACTTGTAACTTCATCGAGCATGAGAGGAACTGGAAAAAACACCAGATCTTTAGTGAAATGAAAAGAAAATATAGTTGTAGAGATAGCTCAACCAAAAGGTAAAACATACATGAGAACCCAAGGAGGAAAACCAACTATATGTTTACGAAGAAAGCTAATACTTGAGAATGAAATTGAAACTGAATTAGATAAGGAATATAAGTCAACACTTGTATCCGATTTTTCAAGAGTTCCACAAAGTCTAGATGATTTTCTGGAAGAGCTAAAGAATACAGGAAGACTTGGATATTTTAGCTTTTAGGCAAGCAAATTATGAGAAAAGGAATGATGAAGATAAGAAAAATATTGAAGAAGCTATGGTGGTAATACTAATGAGATACAAATTGACCCCAATAGAGCTAGAAACTAAGATACCAGAAGAATTGTATAATAAGATTGATGCAAGATGGAAATATGCACTTAATGTTGAAAGAGAAATCAAAGAGAGGTCACTTATACATACTGTTCCTGACCTCGCACCATCAAAAATTAGTGAAGCACTACATAAATATGCAAGAAGAATTATAGTCAAGGGAAGAGCCCTAAGAATCATGAATGGAGATATACTATCTGTGGACAAGGAAACTGATGCAAAGTGGAGAGATATTTTTGGCATATCTACTACCGAGCAACCTGATGCAACAAAGAATCAAAGTAAAACCATCATTGATCAGGTAAAGGAAAGCACATGCCAAATAGATCCAATTGATCTTACCATTGACAATGCAGAAGTAATAATTGAAGATGCATCAGAGGATATTGATCCTGCAAAGGAGTTGTCAAAGGATGAAGATGCAATGGAATTTCAAGTATCAGACACCGAGTATATGGATGTAGATGCAGCACCATTGCAGAGTACTAATCCTGTATTGGTACAAGTATAAATTTATTCTGCTATGCATATTGGTACTACTGGAATTACACAAGTTATGGAAACCGAGCCACTAGTTGACACTGGAAAAGAAAATGTTTATAAACCATACACTACCGAGACTGAACATAAGAAGGATACCGAGTTGGAAGCTCCAACCAAAACTGAAGGACATAAGTTGAACATACCAATGAACGACACATCCAATCTTCAGAATGATCCAAAGCCACAAGATACATAAAAAGAAATGTTGCAGGAATCAAATAAAAAAGGCAAGGATGTAGAGAAAGAGGAAAAAAAACAAGAGGAAGTGAAAGAAGAGGAGAGCATAGCTAGTCACCATACCGATTCACCAGATGCAACAATGACATCACGTTCTAAACACTCTAGTGGAGAGTAAAAATTGAGTGAGAAGAAGAAGAGTAAGAAAAGGAAGCAAATCATTGATTTGAACGAGCCTATCATAATACTAGCAGGAGACCTCAATAAAATGAAGCCTAAGGAATTGGCTATCTATGCCAAGTTAGTTGGAAGAAAAGATGAATATGAAAAGCTATTGGTGAAGAAGAAAAAGGTAGATATACTAGAAGATGTCAAAGAAGCTTTCCAGGAGATTATTCCTGAAGTTACCATTGATGAGTTTGAGCCACTACTAGACCAAGTTGGAAATATAGTCCAATAAATCAAAGGACCAAACAAGGACATGATAGAATACTTATTGAAGATTCACAAGGCCTCAATGAAGAAGAAATTGATGGAGGACCTACTGCAAAACACTACTATAGTGAAGGTAACTCTTTCTAAGTTATGTTCCAAAGTTGAAGAAAAATTGTAGTCCATCATTTCATTATTTTTGAAAGTATGTATTCTTTCTAGAACTATATCGAGGACATTAAGAAGAAGGAGGCAAATAATGAGAAAGAGTTGATTGAGCAGCTTGCAAAGCTAACTACTGAGCCTGGAGAATTCCAGACATACTACTCAAAGATACATGAGCTCATGGGAGTTCAACCCTTATTAAGACATGAGGAAGATAAGCTGAGATTAGAGTTGGTTGAGTTGCAAGCACTAATTATTCCCCATATGCAATCAATGTAGATACATTTGAAGAAAAGATAAGAACTAGCAAATTTTCCAGAGGCTAGGACCCTGGATACTATAGTTGATCTATCGACAAACATAAATGAACATATTGTGATAATACAAAATCTCTGAGACACTTGGGAGATTGTACTCGTCGGATTACAATAGAGGTACAAACACATTTTTGATACGTAAGTTTTACTATTGAGACTTTTTGTCAAAAAAGGGGGAAATATAGATAGACTTTTGAAAAAAGAAAATAGAGTCAATACAAAATACAAAAAAGTATATATGTGAAAATACTAAAAGAGGAGAAGAGCTGTACATATTTTGTATAGAGAGTAATATCCAAGGGGGAGTTACTAAGTTTTGATGACTTTGAGGTTTTTGTCAAAATGCTCAACTAATGTTAAAGGGGGAGATTGTTATCTCTATGAATATTCTGTTGTCATTAGTTAAGGAAAATTCATATGAGTAAGAAGATTCAATTGGTGAAAAGAAGAAAAGTAAATATATGAGAAGTCGGTAATGTACACTAAGCAAGGTAGTGAAGTCGGTAAAGCATATACAAATTACACCAAGTGCCTACAATTACCGAACACTGAGCGCATATGAAGTACACCGAGTTGAGAGTTACTGAGTACTAAGGAGAAAGTTAACCGAGCGAAGAGAAGTTACTCTACCGAGTTACTTAATTGATTGTAAAGTGATAAGATGCATTTAATGAATTGATATAGCATTAATTGTGATTCTACAATGCATGAAGATCAGTTTGTTACACAATCAACAATCGAGATAATTCAAAGAGAAGATTCGAGAAGCAGATTAAGCGGTTAACCAAAGATTGTTATTTTCAAGAAAAACACCAAGTATCGAGGTAAAAGTGACACATTCACTGAGTGGAAAGAAGATCTAAGGGTTGAAATGATTTATCTATGACCTAACATATAAGATTAAGAGGAAATAAATCTTATACTTAAAGGATAATTTATAGAAAAAAAATTAAGATGACTGAGGAGAAGAAGAGACATAGTACACAGAAGGCTGATATTGTAAAATGAGTTATATTGAAGAAAAAAGATCAGAGTAGGGAGCACCGAGCTAATATCTAGCTACAATAGAGCAAATCCGAGTAGTGTTACAGTTTGTAATTGAGGTAACACAATAATTTCAGAGCACATAAAGTTCGATCAACATTTGTTATTGATGCAATATAACAGACATTGATAAGTTGTTAATACTATTGTATTGAGAGCTAAAAATCTCAATACTGGTAGATCTTAACCGATCTAATATTTGTAAAAACTTTAACAGGGTACATCTCTAAGTGTAGAGATTGTAAAATCCTCTAACCAGGTAGATCTAACAAGTCTTTGTATACTCTTAACCGCTTAAGCTATCAAAATGACTAATCTATGTAAGCTCTAAGTGAGCACCCTTTATACTGCAGTTAGTGAAGGTTGTGGGTGTCATCTCCATGGCAGTTTTGTCCTCTAACCAATGATTTTTGCATAAACATTTAATCATGGAGTTACGAGTTCATTTACTTGAATGTTTTGATGTTATGTTTTATAAGTTTTATATTAGTTTCATTTCAAGTTATTGAATTCGGTAAAAAACAAGCAACAATATATGGTTATATACAGCTTCAGTTATAAAATTTTTTTTGTGGTACTGATTCACCCTTCCCCTCTTAGTCCCAACTTTCCATAGTAATTCCAACAAGAGAAGAAGAAGAAGAAGGAGGAGGAGGAGGAGGAGTAGGAGGAGGAGGAGGAGGAGGAGGCAGGGGGGGGAGAAGAAGAAGAAGAAGAAGAAGGAGGAGGAGGAGGAGGAGGAGGACCACATCATAATGANAGAAGGAGGAGGAGGAGGAGGAGTAGGAGGAGGAGGAGGAGGAGGAGGCAGGGGGGGGAGAAGAAGAAGAAGAAGAAGAAGGAGGAGGAGGAGGAGGAGGAGGTCCACATCATAATGAATGAGACAACATGTGCTAAATAAAGTTGAATCTAATAAAAGATAAAAACAATTCTAGATTTAGCTTAAGTGAATAAACTCATTAAAAGACTTAATTAATTAAATAATTAGAAAATATCATAATTACTCCAACATCCTCCACCTATTATCTTTACTCTATTAGACTATCGACATTAAGGTGCACATAATCCCTTTGAATATTTTCTTATTTGATGCACCTAATCTGTCTACAATAAAAATACAATGAATGTTTTTAAAAGCATAATGATAAAACTCTAGATGCAAACCCTAGAGAAAGATTTAAAGAGAGCTTGACAAGTGTCCACATCATAATGAATGAGACAACATGTGCTAAACAAAGCTCAATCTATTAAAATATAAAAATATTCATAAGTTAAGCTTAAGTGAATAAAGTAATTAAATGACCTAATTAATTAAATAATTAGATAATATCCTAATCAGTCCAACATTTCTCACTTGTTGATTGTACTCTATAAGACCTATCGACATTAAGATGCACATAATTCTTTTGATTATTTCATTTGATTCACTTAAGCTTTCTACATTATAGATAAATAAGAGAACAAAATATAAGATAGATAGAACATAATTATAGTACAAATGGTCAGGACTTTAGGATCCTATTTCCTTAAACCTTCAAAATCACTACAATAAATATCTTCATTTTGAAGATGTGATAATTCAACCTCAATGTTTCACTATGCTCCCATGACCCCATACATTGAAGATCTCTTTCACACATTTTAGAGTCAGTCTACACCCCCTTAGCATAAATATTGATCACCATATCCTTTAGATGCACATCAATTGTTAAATGAAGCCTAAAATTAATGACCATTTTATTTTTATATTCTTTACTATAATATTAAGAGTTGATTCTTTTGCCTGTTTAGAAAGTAGCATAACTCTCTCTAGAATTTCATGCCTTATAAGATCACAAATATTAGACTCTTCTCTTTTAAGAAATATGCGATCTTTGCTAATGTCGAAGCAAACACTTTGCTTGCACAATACTCTACATCATCTTCATTATCAATATACAAGAATTCCACGAACACTTTGCTTGCACAATACTCTACATCATCTTTATTATCAATATACAAGAATTCCACAAATTTTGTGGTCATCTTCATTATCAATATACAAGAATTCCACAAATTTTCCACAAAATTTCTGGTTTTTGTAATTTCATTTTGTAAAGGTACCCTTCATTTTTTTAAAAAGGTGAGAATTATTGCGTATAAATAAAAAATACCTATTAAAGAGATTTCCTTTTATGGCCACACCGAGACCACCACAATTTCTCATTGGGGTTACATCTCAATCTCAATTTCTTATTACATCAGATGCCGAAGACAACGCGAATGGTAGGTGTCAATGGTCAGCAGGTGCCTTCATCGACTAAACTTTTCCACCGTTTAAATCAGTTTATTCCATTTCTACCATTCTTTGGTCGATTCGAGACCCAGCATAAACGTGGTATTCTATTCCTAAATTGAACCGAACGGGTCGAATGATCTGATTGTTTGGGAGACTACAAAACGGAATGATTCTGCTGGAGTTAGCATTTGAAATGAAATGATTTTCTACAGACAAAAATTTAGGTTTTCTGATGGGGACCTTCAAATCAGAGCTGTGGAGTTTCTAGCTTTATGTTACCAAATTGCTGCCGAATCATCAAAATTATCAGGTTGGTTAGATCTTTTTATAATTTCCACTTGTTTCAATATTGTTTTTTCTTCGAATGCTTGGTGAAAACAACATATGATTGAGGAATCTGATTTGGATTTACCCTCTTTAAAAAATTCATCATATTGGACAGACTTCGCAAGGTCTCTGGGCGCTTACGGAGTGTGAAATATAATTTCTAGAAATTTCTGGCAGCGACTCCCATGATTTTAGGTTTTACAAAAGTTTTTTTTCTTTTTCTTTATTTTGTTGCAATGTTTGCTTATTTTGGGTTCCATTATTATGTCTCTATTTGATTGAATTTCTAGAAATCTGTGGCAGCAATTCCAATGATTTTAGGGTTACAAGAGATTTTTTATTCTTTATTTCGTTTTTGCAGAGTTTGCTTATTGTGTTTCATTCGTATGCCTCTATTTGATTGAGATTATGAGATTTAGGTTAAACTAGTACAGTTGTGAGAAGAATTGCTAAGACGGGTTTTAGATTCGTGCTTCTTATGATGTAGATAATGAGAATTTGGTATTGGGGAAACTTGATTGAGGCCTTTTATTGGTTTTCCGGCGTATAATGATAGAACGGGAATTTTGTGTATAACAGAGTAGACAAGGGGAGGACAGCTTTATGGATGTAAATTGCAGCCGCAGTATCTCAGGATGGTCGAGGATATGTTTTCAAGGGGCTTAGTTGGATCTTTGCTCTTCATATATATATTTGGGGCAGTGGCATTATCCGAAAATGGGGTTTCTATATTTAACAGCGCGGGTAGTAGCATAATGTTGGAGTCTCCAGCACCATCCGAGGTTCCCCCGGAAGAGGGGACATGGTACGGGAATATACAATATCTTTTGAACATCTCGGCTATTGGAGCACTGTGCTGTCTGCTTTTATTTTTATGTGTGAAATTAAGAAGCGATCACAAACTGCCTGGGCTCTCTAGCTTAGCTACCAAATTGTTAGCTGTGTGGCACACAACAGGTCAGCAAATCGCTCGCACTTGTGGCGCGAATCCAGCGCAGTTTCTTTATGTGGAGGGTGGAAGTTTTGTTGCTCTTGCTGCTATTTGCTTCTTGGCAATCTGCGGTATCCTGCCTCTGAACCTTTATGGAGGAACAGTGCCTATGGAAGATCAGTTCTCTAAGACTACAATCAGCCATATTGAGAAAGGGGCTCCTCTACTATGGATGCATGTATTATTTATGATTATTGTAGTTTGTGTAGTTCATTTCTGTATCAAAGCCCTAGAAGAGAGGTTGGACTTGACGAGATTTCATGATGGAAATTTCTCAATCGATTCAGTCTCTGTTTACACCCTTATGATTCAAGGGATTCCAAAGACACTGAGCATTGACAAGAGAGCCATTCAAGAATACTTTGAACATCGTTACCCTGGAAAGGTTTATAGAGTGGTAGTCCCTCCAGACTTGGCTTCTCTAGATGATCTTGCACAGGAGCTGGTAAAGGTTAGGGATGATATTGCATGGTTGCAATCTCGCATTGATGGTAGAGAAATCTCTGAGGAGCGTGACATTTTTTTATATTTCTATGAGCAAGATACAGCGGCCTACAATGATCTTTCTGTTGAAGAGCGACATCATGGTACATATTATGCCAGATTGAAGTATGAATGGAAACACTTTGTTACAATTCTAAAAAGGTTTAAGGAATGGGCTGCGTTCCATTTGGGTTTTACTGATGAAGACAGATTAAGGAGACTTGAAGCTCACCGTGAAGAACTTGAAAGCTGGCTGGCAGTTTTTAAAGATGGGCGAGCGCAGGGCGCTGGGGTTGCATTTGTCATCTTCAAAGATATCTATACTGCAAACAAGGCTCTTCAGGATGCCAGAACTGAGAAAAAGAGTCCACAAATTGGAAAGTTTGTTTCTATTATGGAGTTGCAGCTTGAAAAAAGCCGCTGGAAGGTAGAGAGAGCCCCACCAGCTGCTGACATATATTGGCGTCATTTGGGTACCAGTAAATTTTCAAGGAAAATTCGGAGGGTGATTGTGAATGCTAGCCTTCTTGTATTACTATTATTTTTCAGCTCACCACTTGCAATAATAACTGCATTACAAAGTGCTGGACGAATTATTGATGCAGAGGCAATGGACAATGCAGCGTCATGGTTGGCTTGGGTACAGAGCTCAAGCTGGGCTGCAGCTCTGTTCTTTCAGTTCTTACCAAATGTGCTAATTTTTGTAAGCATGTACATAATTATTCCTGCAGTTCTATCGTCACTTTCCAAGATTGAAAGCCATTTGACTGTCTCAGGAGAGCATCAGGCTGTATTGGTTAAAACATTTTGCTTTTTCCTTGTTAATTTGATTTTTCTACGAGTACTGGTGGAGTCATCATTGGAGGGTGCTCTTCTGGGGATGGGGCAATGCTATATGGATGGTAATGATTGCAAGAAGATTGAGCAGTATATGAGTGCATCTTTTTTGACCAGGTCCTGTCTGACTTCTCTTGCTTTCCTGATTACAAGCACTTTTCTGGGCATATCTTTTGATTTGTTAGCTCCAATTCCTTGGATAAAGAAAAAACTGAAAAAGTTCGGAAAGAATGGCTTGCTGCAGTCGACACATGAAGAAACTGAGGTGTATGTCACTGAGAATCAAGATGACAATTTGGAAGCATCTTTGTTATCTCAAAGGTACTTCAGTTTTGATGATGAAGACACTGGCTCAACACAAAGGGAGGGTGTAAATGGGCTTGATCTGCAGGGAGGAGATTTATCAGTCTATCCAATCAGTAGAAAAGACCACCATCCAATGATTCAGACTTTTGATTTTGCTCAGTATTATGCATTCAATCTTACAATCTTTGCACTAACCCTAATTTATTCTGCCTTCGCACCTCTTGTGCTACCTGTAGGTGCATGTTACTTTGGATATCGGTATGTGGTGGATAAATACAATTTTCTCTTTGTGTATCGTGTTCATGGACTACCAGCAGGCAATGATGGAAAGCTCATGACAACCGTTCTGAGAATAATGCGACTGTGTGTGATTCTATTCTTACTATCTATGCTATTCTTCTTCTCGGTCCGAGGAGATTCTGGGAAGCTGCAATTTCTGTGTACTTTTGTGACAATCATATTTTATTGTTTTAAATGTGGCGTTGATAAATTAATATCCTCAACAAAAATCGGGTTTCCACCGGATATACTGGAGGGTGTACGGACCATTGACGGTATTGTTGATGGACCTACAGAATATGAGGTGTATGCACAGCCAAAGTATGATTGGGATGTTTCTTCTATTTAAATTTTTTGATTGAGCATCCATTTTGAATGATACTGAATTCATGTATTTTTTTCATGTATTTTTCTCCAAATTATCTTGAATTTTCAATTTGGACCTAATTAGACTTCTATTAGGTCAAACACATGGAAGTATGTTTGTAATGTCAAATGTATGTAACAGTTGCAGGATAACCGCATTTTGCTCTTTTGGTCTAATTATGTCAAGTATCTTAACTCATTCCATTTTCAGGCATCGTATCTTCCCTGCTCCCCTGCCAGTTCCCAAGCCCACCTCTCCCTTTCCAAAAGAAAATCTTTATTACTGAAATAAGTCACTCCAAGCTTGAGGCATCCTGGTTTAACCCTTAGGACCGGGACACTATGCAATGGCTTAAGTTCAAAAAGCCATTAAGCATGGAAATGGTAAATATGGGCATCTGGAATAGTACATCATTTTCTTCATATGAAATCTTCTAATTGTATGCAGTTTTCTATCTTCATGGCAGATGGCTGAAATTCTTTTTCTTGAAAGATCTTCATGAAGGCAAATTTGTTAATAACGCTATTTGCCATGCCAAACCTTTTTCACGACATTTTAGCAATGTTTTATTGTGTTTCTCAGAGTTTTCTGTATAGATGGATGGGAGTGTGTGAGAATGGCCAATCTATTTTTGGATTGCGGGTGTGGCCAGGGGTCAGCTACTTAAAAAAAATATAAAATCAATAGTTGAATTAAGAAAAAATTAACAAAACTAATAGAAGCTAAAATTTTGTGCTGAATTTGCTATGACTAGCCATTGATCTAATAATCCATATTATAATAAGAATATGCATCTCATTTCATCAATCAAAGTTAGAAACCTGAAACTTAGGAGTAAGAAATTAAGCCTGAGAAATAAATTAATAATAGGGTTTAGTGTGTATTAAGGGCTGTTTTGGGTTGGGAGGCCTTGTTGGGCTCCCAATTAGCTTTTTAACCTTTTACATTGTTATTTTCTTATTCTTTGAAGTGCAGGCTTTCAGAGATTTCATGTGTCCTGATGTCCATGAGATGGTCAAGGGGCCTCAGGGACGCCTGGTCATCCTCTTGGCATTCCAGGATGGGGATAATCCCCTAAAATGAGGGAAAGAAGTGTGTATATCCTCGTTTACTGTAATATTTTTTTTCTGGAAACCCCAGTGATATGTACCAAGTGTGTGCTGGTTTTACTTAATTTTAGAACTCTATAGAGTTGGATCCGTTCTTCAGCATGTTAGCAGCTTTCCAATCCACTTTGAAATATATTAAACTAGAACATGTTTAATGTATTGAAAGCTTCCTTATGTACAACTGACTAATTAGACCTATTTAGTATAAAAGCATCGGCATGCCATTATATAATGTCTGGCGATTCATTGATCAAGTCATATTTGAAAATGTAAACTAATATTTGGATATAAGAATAATTGGCAATTAAAGCTCTCTCCATGCAAGGAGTTGCTAGATTCCTGCATGAGGATTGAGGAAAAGTCACAACTGTGCAGACAGCAGAGTAAAAAGACACTGTCCCAGTATTTAGAAACTTGGTGTGAAATACTGTATGCTTTGGTTGCATCTTCTTTAAATGGGTGAAGTTAAATAGAGGAAGAAATACGTTCTCAACAAGGCAGGTTCTCTACTTGAAGAAGAACTCAGGTCAATATTATAATTTTTTATTAGATCCACAAATGTGAGAAATTCACAAGAAACAAAAATCTAGAAAAAGGAAATGTTGATAGTGTGGTTCTCCTGTGAAGCAGATACCTTTGTGAGTGCCAATGACGCTGATGATGAAGGGCATAAATATCTCCCATAATCTGTAATTTGCATCTCTGCTAAAATTCAGGAAACATGACAAGAATATACCCAAAACATTTTTAACTACAAAGAAATTACAGAAAAATATTATGGCAGTTTCAGATTTTTAAGGGTATAAACCTCTTTCATACTGAGACATATCTGTTATCAGTATCTCTGCTAGAAGCCTAAAATAGAAGATGCACGGCGACAAAATGTCTACAGCATTTGTAGCTACGAATAAATTAGAGGAAAGTTGCTACCAATGTTTTCTCATCATATGGTAATATTTCATTTCTAGAGTAGTCATCTTATTCTACATCTGATTCATTCTGGAATGAGGTATGTTCCAATAGGGCTAAATATCCCTCCTGCACAACCCGGATTCTCTTTTCCAATAGCTTACTTCGGCCTTTTTTTTCCACTCTTCAAAATTGGATTCAGAATAGCTTCTGGTCTACAAATTAGGAAGAGTGAAATTTACAACAGGACACACGTTTCTGGTTTCAAATATATTCCAATATTTTAGTTAGCAACCAATCATTATATGGCACTAGTGTATTTAATATTCATGGCTTGTTTTGTATCACAATTAATGTTGAGCTTATGTTTACACAAATAAGGGAAGTCAGTGTGCATTTTTAATATACAGAGCTGGATCTGCCATGCATCCAGTCGATGGAAATGCGGATGTTTTAGGTGCACCCGAATTTGCCTGTATATGTGAACCCACACAATAATGCTTAGATTCATGTTGGTAAATGTTGGTCCGGTTGTGAGGATTGGTCGTTTTTGCAGACCAGTGTCTCTACCTTAAGCATCGACAACCTTCAACCACACATCTGCTTAAACTTTGTTCAGTAATATCAAGTTTCATCTGGTAAATCACCTCCCATTTTAACCTATCTGACAGTAAACTCTACTTGATGAAATTCCAAGAAGAAAATATATATCCATACAATCCGATTGTGAACTCTGCTTGATGAAATTCCAACAAGAAAACATGTCCATACAGTCAACAAGCCATACCTGACAAACATGATTTTTTTTTTGAGAAACTGTCAAGCTATACACGATCCCGTATCATGATGCCCATCAAGCTGTTGCATTGATTCTAGATGTCTGACCATCTATTATGAGTCATATTGTGATCCTTATGCTTGAAGATGTGGGACTGAGCACATGGTCCAAGAGGTTCGTGATGACTGAATAAGTAAAACCTTGAATAGATGAGTTTTCCATCTATGTATTGATTGTTTACTAGATGAATTGCACGATTCAAGAATCCCTACCATGGATTATGCGAAATGGTGCCTTCGAGAGCCTTAGAGAGTACTACTTTGTAATGAAAGTGTAATTTTTTTATGCACTTTGGCATCACAAGCCCTATAATCTTCCAAAATTTGATAAACTTGTGCAATGTCCCCTTTCACCTAGCACGCTAATAAATGAATAATAAATAAATAAATAATAATGTTAGCCAATTATTTATTCTCCCCATAGGCTAAAGCATTAAGTTAATAAAGGGGGGTGTGGTGATAATTGGTATTTGGGCAAAAAAGTTATAGATGACGTTGATATGAATTTAATAATTCAGTTGCAATATTGGGGCCACTTAAGTCCTAAACTATTCACCGCTAGAAAAAATTCCCCACGGTGGTCAAATAAAACATTAAAGAGGCAAATGATATCATTAAACGCCTAAGTTGATTTAAATTAAGAATTAGAAGGAATCATTTCATGCAAAGTTATAAAATTTCTCTTTGCAAGTAGATTAAAAACAAAACCATTTTAGGAAGCAACCCCTATGAAGGCACACTTGTGGACGATACCCCATAAGTCTTCAATATCACCAATTCAGCTCAAAAGCCAAAATTTATATCTAGTGTAGCCTGCTTGAAGTTGAGATTTCATGTGCAGAAGGTATTGAAATAATTTGGGATAATTTGTAGTGGCCAAGAGCAGTTCAAGAAGTTCAAGATCTTCGTGTGGTCTATTCAATACACCAACTTGTACAATCATATCCATATTCGGTAATGCACAATCATAGACGCAAAAAAAATAGCAAACTTGTGGTCTCATTATTCATCTTTGCATTACTTGTTTAATGCATTTGTAAGTTGTTAACCCTAATACTATTGTTGAGAATCAAACTTATTCAAATTAAGTAGACATATTTTGTATAAGTTTAAAAAGTTTGGAGAAAAGATCTTTCAATGGTATCCGAGCCACAAATCCTACCAGCCTGGGGGGTTTATCAGTGCATGACAGATTTCAGTTGCATGTAAGTTTAGAAGTAGTTTATAAAGAGGGTTACCATTGCATGCTATTTCTAAGCACTCATGCGTAGTGGATTTGTGTTGCATGTCAATTTGAACTGATTCTATGTGCCCTAGAGTGGTAGGACCACACAAATATTACACCAGAAGGTTAAGACAACAAGTAGAAGAAACTGAGGGTAACCCTGTTGCTAAAGAAATGGACAAGAGGAGAGCAGAAAGCCCACCAAGGGATATGAATAATCATCTTAATGGTTTCTTGACCACCTTTGCCCAACAACAACAAATGTTACAACAATTCCAGGATTGTATGATCACAACCATGGGTCAATAGAGAATGGACCATACCAGGTCAAGAAAATCAAGTAGTGAGCTCAACAGGAGTGATGCATGTCGCGAGAATTAGGATAGAACAACTTCTAATACAATGAGGACAACAAATACAAGGTTAGCTCAACCACTACATCCTACATGTCTACCAAGGCAAATTGAAAGAGAAACAATTCCAAAGGTGGGGGAAGAAGAAACTAATATTACATTGGCTATCATGGTGACCTATGATGAATACAGGAGCCTCCCAACTGTTGTAAGAGAGTTGATGAAATTAAATCAGTTTATGAATCAGTGAAAAGACAAGGCTAGGTATCGTATGTAAAGGCGAGACAAGAGGCCTAGGGGCCAAGTCAACTAGGGCACTCCAGCTGTAGAGTTTAAGGATGCATCAAACAAAGTTTCTCTTTTGACATTTGATGCAACCAAAAAAATAACTAGGTCATGTAACACCCCAAAATTGGCATCTTGCAACCCTAACAAATTTTGTTGCATTTGTCATTCTTCTAAAATCATCAAAGACCTATTGTACCAGGCAATTCTGAGTTTTCACCGACTCTACTCGACCTGAGTGTCAAATGCAGAAAATCCTAAATCTGTATTAATCATACATCATATTTAATTCCTAAATATCTATTTGGCTAAACAAACCCTATGATCAAATTAATTTAATTAATAAAGTCCTAGCACTTTGATTAAATTAAATTCACCCTTTTTAGCTGAGACACATGAAAATGAATTAAATAATATTTAATTATTAAATAAATATCCTCATTTAAATAATTGAATTTAAATATTCAAATAATTGAGAAAAAACAATTATGAGGTCATATTTATTTAGTTAATTAGATATTCTCTTAAAAATCTTATCTCTATTCAGAAATGGAAACTTTGAATTTATTATGCTTTAAAGAGAAATAAAACAATTAAATTCAAATAAAACAATATTAAATCAAAGAAAGAAAACAGTTAAAGCAGGAAGAAAA
>MU226347.1:409962-459446 GCA_018584345.1 Thuja plicata
AAGTGGGGGACAAATTTGTAAGAGTATTTAAGAGGAATGGGTGGCCATTTTGGAGAGAATTTTCACACATGTGTGAGCATTCCATTAGCATTAAAAGGGTTAGGAATCACCCTTTTAAGTAGGATCAGAGGATTATTAGGTGGGGAAGTATGCTTAAGAAGTGAGGTGATGGGTGTAGAGTAGGAATAGGGTAGGCCTCTAGATTAGATTAATAGGTTTCTAGCTAGGGTTTAGATTATAATCCAAATTAGATTTGAATAAATCATAGCTTAGAAGAATTAAGGATATGGAGGATTTTTAATAAAGATAAATTTATTAAAAATGAATTTTATGAGATAAATGTATTTAAATAAAATACATTAGGATAGTATTTAGATTATTGATAAATGCTAGCAATGAAACTATTTAATTGATTAAATTAAATAGTTATATGAACAAAAGGGAAAATTAATATTAATAATAATATTAATATTTTTGGACGTCTACATTTTGCCCCTCTTTGACGTCATGGTATCGCAAGTGACGTTGTGTCAAAGACAAGAAAATAAGTTGCACCAGAGGAAGAGTGTTTCTAGGAGTCGTGCCGAAGCAACAACGATATAGGGTTGTGCCCCCTCGAGAAAAGAACACAACAAAGACAACGTTGTGGGATTTTCTCGAAAAAAGGACCCAACAGGAAGGAGGAAGGGAGAGGAGGTAATAAATAGAAGCCTTCTAAAATGCAAACATGAATGCAACTAAGAATGCAAATGCAATGATGAAATTAAATGCAACTAACGAGCCTGGGGGATCCATTTGTGTGAAAAATATGGAGAGCACATCCAATTTTGATATTGGAAAAGGAGGTATGCATCAGGTGTTAGAAAACACAGATGATAGGATTCCTTTGCGTGGAATAGACGCTCAGACAAAAACACACTACAAAAGATGCATGTATGAGTAGAAACCAGTCACAACACACCAAGATATAGCAGATCGAGATAGTGGTGAGTAGGTTTAAACTGACACAAAAAGATAAAATCAATAAAGAAGGTCTCATGAACAAGCAGTCATTCAGTCCAAAGTTCTTTCCATGAACAAGATTGATGTGATGAAAGATTTGATAAGCCAACGCCAGAAGGATGCATCCAGACAGGCAAGGATTGAATTTGATTTGATTAAAAGATATTCGCTGGCAAAAGCTGTGAATAGAATGAGGAGCAAGGATAGTCGGTCGCAAAACTGATTTGGTGAAAAATATGATCGCAGCCGCATGAGTCAAAACATCACCGAAAATTGAAAAACTGAGCGATGCGGAAGGAAAGGTTTATTGCAATATTTTGGAGAATTTTTGACTTTTTGTGATTTTTGAATTTTTTTGAATATTTGTGATTTTTAATTTTTTTTTGGAATTTTCTAGGTATTTAGACTGTACAACGGGTTTACTAATACAAAAATATATAGGCAGGGGAAGAAAATGGAGCGAAATTTTTTTTTGAGGAAAACAGGGGCTATAAGAGGGGTTGGAGGGCTAAAAGAAGGTCATTTGTGAATAGTGATTGGACAAGAAAAGAGCTATGGAGAGAAAACATGGCGGATGAGAAGCTGAAGGGGCAGTTGGGAGAGCATGTTCGGACTCATGGGAGAATTGCGGAGCGGCCAGTTCCAGTGAATAGCGCAATCGAGACCTTGCATTTACTATTTTCTAAGTTTTTAATGATTTCGGGAAGGGTTAGAGGGTCATTAATAAGGGTTTAATGGATTTCAGATTGGAAATGTAGGTTCTTGAACCGACGTCTGCGAAGACGCCGATCCCCGAATCAACGTCTTTGCAGACACCAGTCCTCGAACCCACGTCTTCGAGGACGTCGATTCTGAACTGGCGTCTACGAAGATGCCGGACCCGGATCCACATCTTCGAAGATGGGGGTCTGGGTAGAAAACAAGAGGAGACACCGGTTGAAGAACCAGCGTCTCTAACTGGACTGACGTCTATGCAAAAAAAGGGCAGACATCGAGGGGGAGGGAAAAGGAAGGACCCAGTGGGGATCGGGGATGGCTCAAGAATAGACCTAGGGGCATAATGCCCCATTCTAGGAGGGGTTAGTCTAGAAGTGGGAAGAAAGATGTCATTGACAGGGTGGTGTTTGGATTTTGCAGTAGTTCCCACCACTGGGATCTCGGGAGCACTGGCCACCGACAATGGAGTTGGAGGGCCAGTTGACGAATGCGGATTGGGGGCTGCTAGCAACTGTGGGACTCGACTATGTGCCTCGATGGCCTAAGCTACAAGCACACAATGGGATGATGACTGCTTTGATCGAGTGGTGGCACAATGACACCACTACATTCCACTTACCTACTGGAGAGGTGACGATTACTTTGGAGGACGTGTGGAGGATCCTACGGATACCAATCCGAGGACCAGTCCCGCAGTACAAACTAGAGGATAGCGAGCACTATGGAGATAGCTTTCAGGAGGCCCCTGAGGAGGGTATCTAGATACAAGACATGGATGCCTTGACAGCCGACGGTTGATAGGAGGTTGAGGAGGATAACACTATTTTTGGCTGGATTGATCGGTGGGAGGATGCTGGTAGACTTGGCCAGTCATGGGTTTGGGATGGGATGGTTGAGGGTACTGGAAGGGATGCTTGAGGAGGGGACAACCTACTGCTGGGGATACATTGTCCTCGGACAAATGTATCATGATTTTCACATGGCTGCATACCGCGGGGTATGCAACATGGGGTCAGGGGTTACACTGCTACTAGTGTGGGCGTGGGAGCACATTGATGTGTTCTGAAAAATGAGAGTACAAGAAAATCAGTAGCCAGGAGATCCCTATACATGTAGATACAGGCTACCGCTAAGATACACCTCTGTGGGTCAGACATGATATTGGCAACGATTGCTAGATGAGATCCAGGTTTTTTGCTAGACACCATACAAGCTATGTGAGCCTTGGGGAGCGATGGAATGGTAGGCAGGAGCAGAGGACAGTTTTGAGGATTTCATATACCTCTCATATATGAAGACAAATTAATTTGTACTAGGGAGGACCATTCACCAGATAGAGCTATACAGGCCATCTCGGGTCATGAGGCAGTTCAGATTGCAGCAGGGGGTGGTGACAGAGGATGGTTTACATCCTCATGTCACCAAGGAGGTTGGTGTTTGGGGTAGATACACTGATGCTCTGACAGTGAGGGTGGCATGGAGGACTATGGCATGGGTAGACTATGTAGCCAGGCCATCCATAGTGGATGCTGGGATGACAATAGACTATGCGGCCTAGTGGGCCGCACACACACCTTTGTGACTGACAGATCTGGTGCAGGTGGCTACTCATGAGCAGCCTATAGATGACAAGGAGGTTGATGATGGGACAACAGTAGGAGATGCACCCAAGACCTCAACACTAGGATAGAGGAGGAGACCTTAGCAGAGATGAGTCTGACCACGGATGGAGGTATATGAGGAGGGTGGACAGGATGGGGGGCCACAGGGGCCACCGGGAGATGGATAGGATCAGGCACCTCATGTGCCTATACAAGGATAGGTTTAGGCACCTCAGGTGCCGACACAGGGACATGCACCACAGGGGCCACCAATAGGATATGTGTCGCAAGAGACACACGATACCGTCATCGCAGAGCGAGACAACCTGTAGACTGAGTGTGTGGGGTTACGAGGATTGGTGGGGATGGCACAAGTATTAGAGGCCAGTCTGCATATATAGATGACCTGGACATAGGGATTGCTAGCTATAGAGACAACACGGGAGGATAGGGCCAAGGGTGCACTTGACACCCTATAGGGTAGAGTAGACTCAGGCGAGTTTTCCATGGTGGACTTGACATAGGATGCTGCGGGGATACATACAGAAATAGAAACATTAACAGGTCAGTTGAGTGCCCTCACTAAGAAGATGGAGCAAGCCACTGAGCATATTAGAGCATTGACCTCTGAGAGGGATGCATCATAGAGGTTGGCTGAGACATACAAGGCAGAGCAAGACATCGCTCGACAGGCAGCCAATATAGGTGGTGCTATGCCCTGCATACCCATCCCTACATTTTGTGTGCAAAATGTTGGGTCCCCTCTTTTCGCTTTTGGCTCTTTCCTTGTTTTCTTTGTGTTTGTTTTTTTCTTTGCTTTATTCTCCATGTTTTCCCTCCCGTGAGGTTTGTTTTCTTTTTTCTCTTCTCTTTCGTGTCTCCAAGACCCGGTCCCAGAGTTTGTTTTTCTTTCCAGAGCTGGATTCTGGGATTCTCCGCCACGATGTCTTCTTCTTGCAAGAAGGTATGGTTGCATGGAATCCCCGGGCCCGGAGTCCGGGGGTTTGCCTGTTCTAGAGTTTGCGAGGAAGAGGTAACTTGCATTTACCTTGAGTATAAATAGAAATTACAAGCCACTTTTACAGTTACCGCAATTAAAAACACTTGTGCACTCAGAGTGATTCTTAGGCGACTAAACTGCGATTACTCTGTGCTTAGTGGGTTGTTGCCAGTTGATTCGAGGTACCTGTTCATGGTCATTTAAAGGTAGAACTTGTTACGGGAGTGCTCCTAGTGTTCTCTTTCCCTGCCCTTCTTCAAATTTTCAGGTAGGTTCTCTGGTTTCTTGCTGTTTCCAAATTTTTCTTGTCGTTCCCTCTCGTTCTTTGGTCTTCATTTGTTCTGCTGGTTTTCTATTTTGTGTTTTGTTTTCAATTTGCCTTTCGTTGGTGGGTTGGCTCTGTGAGAGGATTGTTTACCCTCTGCGCGGTTGTAGATTAATGTTTATAATGCATATTGTCTTAGTTTTTCTCATGTATATATGTGTATAGTTGTATAAATTTGTAAAAGCTTGTAAATATTGTATATCTTGTGTATACGTGTTTTGGCCCTCTTTCCTCTGTATTTTTATGTATGTGTATATCCTATATATCCTTCTGAGCTCGTGAGTTCCTCGCGCACTGTCATGCATTTTCACCCATGAGACTGAGCTCGTCGAGACAGAGTTGCCACGGTTCAAACTCAGCACCTCACTGGTCCGAGCCATGATGACTTTCTCTCTCCTCCGTCTCATCACCTCAATGGTGGGATTAATTTTCCATGAGTGGGAATTCAAACTATGTCCCATTTGGCATTTATTTTACCCTGTGTCAGCCCACTTATCACCATTAATGCCTTTATGTCGCCTGCCACCTAACCACGTGCCAAGCCACGTTAGCCAAATATGGTTTCTTATTGGTCACATCGGCACAGTAATGGCTAGATTATCCAGGCTCTGAGTCTCAAGTAATTCCTTGTCCTATGTTTCCCCTTGTCATTTGGTTTGATTTCCCTTGGAGTCCTATTCACATTTATTGCAAGTATTCTGGGACTTTTTGATGTATGCTAACACTTGTTGAACTGGTGTAGGGTGGTGACGATTTCCCCAGAGTTCTAATATTCTTTATATATATCACGTCCTAAAGGTTCTCTGGTCTTGCAAGTTGTAGACAAGTTGATCGAAGATGTCTGAAGTGATCACCCCTTATTCTAGCCTTGGAGTTGCCTACCACTTCCACCTGAGCGGCCACTAAAACCAAGGCCGAGAGGTTGTTAGCAAAGCTACCCTTGACCTCCAAATATCCCAAGGACGGTGCCCTTGTGGGATCAAAGATAGAGTCTAGAGTTCAGGAGATAATGGACACAGGGCCTGGGCCTTGGGAAGAAATGTAAGGCTTGATTCAAGCCATTTACAAACTGAAGGCCACTGGAGACAATCTGGCCACTCAGATTGTCGCCTCCAGTATCATCAAGGCGGCAAAATTTCCTTGTTCGGTGCAATCACTGGAGTTAGTACTCCAATTGGCAACATTGTACAATGCACCAACTCAGACCCTCCTACTTTCAGATCCCCGGCTAGTACAGTACCCAACAACAATCATCACCTTGGACGCAACACCTTTCGCCTCGGGGCTGGGGATCCCTTAGTTTAATGGATCCATTGTCTGGAATTGACTCCAGACATTGTAGGAGTTCGAGGGTGCTAAACTTATTTCCCGGAAACATATCAGTAGCCACTGGTTAAAAATCCCAAAGAGGGATTACAAGAGGATGAAGTTGGAAATTCAACGTGGGGAGTTGAAAGAGCCCATCCAGGCCGGCATTGTATTTTTATGCAAGATCTTTGGATTGCCCCATGCCCAGGATTTCTCGGCATGGATGTACTACTTTCTGTACTGCATCACCACTCGCAGTCAGACTTTCAACTGGGCGGCCCTCATATCCAACCACGTGGACAAACAACTGAAGGGGGTTGTCTAGAGCTCCAAGTTTTACATGATGTCATATGTGCTATGGGCACTAGCACAACAAAGACTAGCTGGTCCAGGTTTGGGAATAATTGGGGAGCTTGAAAATGGGCTGGGCCAAATGACACCATGGGACCATTATCCCCAAGTGCAATGGGAACTCGGTATCTCAAATTTCTATTGGGTAAACAATGCTTTCATTTACCACAACATTCCAACACTTAATCAGGATTCTGGGTACCGACTATCACAAGCGACGATGACTCTGGTCAGCACCTATGGCCATTATTTTATTCAATTCCAACACCACACCTACATTCGGGTGACTGGATTCAATGGGAAGCCTCATCTTCTTCCCTGGTATTGCGGGGATAGAATTATTCTTTTAGAGTTATGTTGACAGATGATGGATCTGCATACCTTCTTTACATTGAAGAAGGTCATCAACGTCCCATTCCCATTCTCATGCAGGAATTATACATGCAACCTCGCTGCAGCCAGGGAGGCAAACAATGAATTAAAGAACCTAGGGATGGTGGAATTCCACCATGCCCAGAAGAACTATGGTCCTCTTGGCAAGATTCCCACAACACTTCCTCGGGCATCCCCACCCCACGAAGTAGACATTGAAGATTTTTGGGCGGACTGCCAAGACAGTTTCAATCTCCAGGCCCGACAACATTCACGGATGAACAAAGGACTTGACCTTCAGACTTTCCTGAAGGGCTTTTCAGATGACGGGCCACTGGAGGATCCAACATATAAAGAACAAGGGCTGGACAAGCTAAATCTTTCTCCGGTGGATTGGGCCACCCCTGAGGACCTAACAATTAAAGGGGTATGCCACCCCATTTTGGAAGCAAGTCACCAGTATTTCACTCAGGTGTGTCCTAAGAGCACCCAAAAGAAGCCAATGATCAAACAAGCCACTCCCTCTTCAGCTGGCGCCTAACCTTCTTCATCTTCCATGGCCGCTGAACCAAGCACAAGCAAAGGAAAAGAGAAAGAGGCTGTCCCAGTTCCCAAAGTGCCTCCCCAAGTCCCCACCCTTCTAATAGCACAACTACATCAACAAATGGAGTCGGCAAAGCTGGGCAGTGAGAAAATAAGTATGCAGGTATCCTCCGGCCTCCTTATAGCTCCAATGGCATCTGCTCGACCAGCGAGATCCCCATCGTTGGTAGCAATGATGAGCAGATAGACTTTCATTGAGGTGGAGTCTACTAGTATTCTGGACACTGGGGCTCCGCTGATGAGAAAAAAGAAGAAGGTGACCCCTACACCAAGCGCAATTGCCAGTCCTGGTATGCCAGATATGCCCCCGGTAGATGTCAGTTCAGACTCTCCCGAACTAGAAGATATTTCAGACTCCTCACCCTCAAACGATGACTTTGACAACACTTTCTTGGCAGAGGAGCTCATGGAAGTCCAACAAGGTATAGGTCATGCAGTGGAGGAAATTTCTGCTTAGGATAAAGAAGAGGCCCCCGTGGAAAAGGAAATCCCAGAAGAGAAAGATACATTAGAGAAAGAGGCCCAATAAGAGGCATAAATGGGGCCTAAGCAGGAGAAGATACTGGTCCAGGAGACTGAAGACACACCAAGGCAACACACAGATGAGCAACCGATGGTCGGGGAACCTGGACCTATGGGATCAACTGTACCCTCAATCATCATGCTCCAAATGCCTTTGGTTACTCCGGGTGATCAAGTGCCCTGGAGCACATTTGGTGAGGTAGTAACGATGACCACCTTGTTAAATTTCAGCCAGGGACCTCACCCACCTCCAGAGGATGTCCCGGTGGAGGAGAATATTCCAACAGATGAGGCCGATGAGGACCAAGAGCAGCAACATATTGATCAAGAAGTCCCGGAAAATGAAAATATAGAATTAGTTGAAGCTGGGAGGGACGAGGAGGTCCCTGAAAACATAGATGATATTGAGACCGGAGAAAAGGTTTCAGATAGTACAACAAAAGATGCCAGTATGGTGAAAAACATCGAAGGTTCCAGAGAATAGGAAAAAGAAAACGAACAAGAACAAGAAAAGGAACCAGTAGAGGAGAGGGAGAAAGAGCTAAAATATAATGTACACTCTGGAAATGTGCCTCTAGATTTTGAAAGGAATCCCAATGAACAGGTCTTAACGGTGAAGCTGCCCATGCTGCCCAAATGGCTAGTCAAATCAAAGAAAAGAAAGACCCCAGTAATGACATTAGGCGCTACACTCTCACTGGTCATGATGATGGCCAGGAATGCAAAGGCTAAAAAGCCCAAGAAATCACAGACCATCCATACTCTCCAGACTGGTCCAACATGTAGCACAGTTGCGACCATCGCAACACCCCCACTAAATGCAGAGGTAGTGACCGTAAGGCCCGAAGATTACAACATAATAGAAGTGGCACTAGGGAGGAGAGAAAAATAGGGTGAGCTACATTTAATGAAACAAGCCACCAAGGTGATAGAGGCTAGATACATCAAGCAAGACCAGGAACCTGAAGGAGGAAAGAGAGACAAATGCCAATCTCCTCGCACTTCTGGAAAAACTTACACAACCTTTGGCTGAGGTCCACCTCAAAACCCCTTCCTCCGGATTACCGCTTGTGCAGGGTGATGTGGATTCTCTATGAATCATGAAGAAGAAAGCACAAGCTGTAGATGGGTGGGCTGCCAAGCAAGTAGCCGCCATGAGACAATTTCTAGTAGTGTCCCTCCTGGACCTTTATCAGGTTGACACTCTTCTTAGCCAGCCAAAGGGCTCCACTCTCATATGGGAGAAAGATTTAGCAAAGTATGAAAAATGGAAGGCTAGGCTAGAAGAAATCCGCAATATAGGAGAAGAAGTTGCCACAGAGGTAGAGATTTTGGGAGACGAATCATATGATTCCCTCCAGGCCCAGTACTCCAGACTTGTCCTCAAGATTGAGGTGTGAAAGGAACTGGTTAAGGCCTTGAAAGAGAAAGTGACTGCGACCGAATACCCCTTGGGCTTATTTCAAGCATTCATGGTGGGAGTATCGCAAGTTGATCCCTTCACCACTAGAACACATACCCCGGAGGACTACGTCCTCAGCAAGTTCGATGAGTGGATAGAGTTCCTTTATCTGGCAGCCAAAGATTTTGACCAGGGCAGGTTATCCAGGTTGTCTAAGACAATGATCCGATCACATGACGACATCAAGATGGTGGATGAATTCTAGTACGGGGCTAGAGATGTTAAGGAAGCACTGGAGGTTGTTCACAGTCGGTGGGACAACATCAGAAGTGTAGATGAAGAAAGCATAAGCCAAGTGTTGGAGGCTTGGGAAAAATCATAAGGAGCAATAAAGTTCTCTGAAGTCCCAAGAATCTCGTTAGGAGATGTATTTTTGTATTCATTCATTCTTTCAGAATGCAAGTTCCCACATTCTGAAATTATAGATCCTACATTTTTTGTATTCTTTAAGTGACCCATGTCCCGGTTCGCAGGGCCGACCGGTCACTTTCAAGGCAGTTAATAAAGGTTGTTAGAAGGTAGGTTACCGCAACAAGGCATGTCGGCTCGGCAAGAGGGTTCTGACAGATGGTCTTCCCAAGGCGCCGCTTCAACATTACACCTACATTACACCTGACACATCAAAGACAGGGTGCCGCTTTCCCAGTTATGAGGCATGTAGCCTCGATCCTCAGGGGATCAGATATTTTCTCCTCTTCTATCAGCTCTCTTTTCGAGGCTGATTCTTCCACTCCTATCTTCTTGTCTTATTCTTCTGACATGTCAGACTGTTTCCATCTTGAGGTCTTTTGTAGCGTGGTGCAGGTAGTACCGGCCACTAGAAAATAGTATTATATTGTAAGGTGTAAAATAAGTTACGTTAAGTTTTAGGTCAAATGATGTGTATAAATAATAAGTCCGACCTCATTTCAAGGGTTAGAAAAATTGATGATTTTTCAGTCCATAGCTAATAGCAATTTGGTTTTCTCGGTTCTTAGTTGCAGATCTCAATGCTCCATAGTTTCTAAGCTTTCAGTAGTTAAATGCTTCCTTAGAGCCACCATTGTTACACGCACCAGTGCTTGCTGGAAGATATGTTAATGAAGAAGGAAGGATTCTATCAATGACATTGTTAGCATTTTGATCTCTAGTTAACGGTATTTATGATTTGTGTTCTTTATATCCTCTGCTCTGATGGTTTAAGTAGATTAATGACCTTTTCCTTTGCTATTGATTAAATATGAGCTGATGGTTATGTATTTCTTCAGTATTTAGTGTAGTGTGTTAGAGCGTTGTCGATGTTTTGAATGTTTAGCATAACTATAGGTAGATGAAATACTTCTAACTCTGCGATATCTTTTGAAGTTTATTTGTTAAGTAAATGTGCGCTTACAGGAAACCCCACCTACTTGAATCCCCGGAGAAGATGAGTTAAGATAACCAACTATCCCCCTCAAACAAAATAGTCACATTTCCCAACTGAGCCCCCGCACTATCGAGACCCGAATCTCACATTCTTGGAGGCATGGGGAATCTCATTTCCCCGTACAACCTTTATAGGCAAATTTGGCTAGTACCCCTGTACCTGGTGACAACTTACCTCGTTGGCAGACCTGGTCACAAAGTCCCATCAATAGAAACTGGCGCTAGGAGGGCATGAACTCGTCACCTTCTGAGGATTCAAATTTTACACCGCCCAAGGGTTCCCCAAGCCATAGTTTTAGAAGTCAAGCCTTCAGTGGGATTGGATCATTTTCACCAGCAAGATTCAAAAGTGTCCTTAGATCAACTCCCAATCCCAGACAGTTTGTTGAACTCGAGCCTCCCATTTGCGAAATCCAAGTCAGCCACCATTGTCTAGGGATCTAGCATACCACAGAATACCCAAGTCCCCCAGATGACCCCGGGAATTAGTGCCCAGCCTAGTCAAAATCCAATACCCCCAATGGCTGCATATTTTGGAAATACTGGGTCCCCAATGGGAACTTTTCTGGGTGTAGCCAATGATTTACCTTCGCACCCAGAAAAGATTTGTCCCCGATATGAGCACTTAGGCTCATGAACCGTAGAAGAGGATCTGCAGGCATACAAAGATGCCATGAACCAACATCGGATCCAACATCAAGACGTTGTGACCTGAATGTTCCCTCTGTCACTGGGACAAAATGAACTGAACTAGTACCTTAACCTTCCTGCCAACTCCATCAACAGTTGGAAAGACATGGAGGACGCCTTCCTAGCTGCCTTCCGCATAAACATGGACCCAGCATGGTCCCATAGCCAGTTCATTTCTCTCAGGAAGAAACTGAATGAACCCCTTGCAACATTCAACCATCGGTTCTAACGCGCCTTGAAGTGGTGCACAGGTCCCTTCATCTCATCCGCGGATGTAACTATCCAGACCTATCTCAACGCGACGGACCCCTTCGTTGCCACTCTCCTCTGGAGAACTACCACCCTCGGTGACCGGGATACTTTGGAAAAGGTTTACAACCTAGCCTTAGAATTGTCCCATGGTCTTAACAAATCTCCAGGCAGGATTGGGCAGAGCATGTCATTTAACATGATACCTGACAGAACTTCTTACGCCAGGGGATATAACCCCAATCAGGTAATGGGTGCCCCTGCGATGGCCATGAATCCCCCACCACCACCGATAGACCAATAGGCCCGGTACGTATATCCATCTCAGACCCAGACAACACCGGGTCTGGAATCTTTTCCCTGGAACCAGCCGCAACAAATGCAAAAACCACAGACACAACTGCTCGGAGTGCCTTTCTTCTAGTCGTCCGCAGATGGGGGATTTCCACCCTCGACTCTGGCGAATGATTTTGCTTTCCCAGGGAACCAACAAAAATAACTGTCACACTGTGACATGAACACCCAGTTGACCACCAAGGTTGAATCCTTTTGGCGAATGTTGTCTACACTGACGGTGGACATGAGTCAACTAAAGGCGGGGTCCTACACACCCCATAACTCAAATTCTCAGAGAGGGAATATTTTTTCTGGCCAACGAAACAACAATGCCAGAGGAAGGGACTACAATAATGGGTCTCGGCCCAACCAACAACAATGGAGTAACAATGCTAGTACCGAGGGTCTGCCTCCGAACCAAAACACCAATCAGAGTGGTGCTGGACCGTCCCATTTCACGTGAGCTATGAACTTCTAGCCCATGACCAACTGGTGTAGATTGCATGAAATAGGATCCCAAAATGAGGTAAACTGTGTCACGCAAGAGAAGGTCATCATGATTTCCCAGCTGGATAGACAACAAGCTTCTGATCCTACTTCCCCAAAACCTCCCATAAAAGAGCCCACTCACGCTGCCTTCGCACGTGAGACCATCTTCTTTGGAGTAGATAAAGAAGATGAAGAGGAACCCAAACTACAGGGGTTCTTTGATGAATCTATTTTGGCCTTTGAGGCCAATGCCTTCACCAACCCACAAACTCCCTATAACACTCAGAGTCAGGCTGGTAAAGGACCAGTTTACATGCCCACACCTCCCAAGGACACTCCTCCCCGGGACAACACAACCGATCGGTCTGTCGCACCAAAAGGCCCTGGCTCTAACCAAGCTAAGGACTTGGCTGAGGGAAGCCACCAATTCTTGGGAGGAAGGTTTGACATCACAAAGATGTTAGAATAGACCACCACCTCCATGACCTTGATGGAGGTTTTACTCAATTGTCCCGAGCAGAAGAAGTCCCTTTTGAAGCTCTTGGGAAACCTGGAAGCCGTCAGTCACCCACCCAAGACTGTCTCTTTTGAGGACGCCAATGCGACTGTCTTCCGGGGAAACACTGAAGATCCTCCCTTCCTGCTAGGCTTGAACATACAAGGAAAGAATATACACAACTGCCTAGTAGATTCTGGGGCTTCGAGAAACATCATGCCTTTATCCATATGCTAGAAGCTTGGATTCTGACCCACCCCAACTAACCGTGCAGTGATTCAGCTGGACAAGACTGCTGTAAAAATGGTGGGTGAATTGAAGAATGTCCAGATTCAACTCATCCAGGACCATAGGATAGCTAGCACAATTGACATCTAAGTGGTGGACATCCCAGAGACTTATGGGATGTTACTAAGTTGGAATTGGTCTGAGTCCTTGAACGGATACTTCTCGATCAATTTCTCCCACTTATGGCTCCTCTGTGAAGGAGAATCTAACAAGACCTGGGTTGAAAGTGAGCCTCGGATGAGACAGGCCCTCACCAAAGTTTTGAGGGTGAATGAGGTCCTCTTCTCTGAGACTTCACCGGGGGTGTACCAGCCCCTTTTGATCTTAACATTCGATTTCACCCTGGGGGAAGACCCCGTAGTTTTGTAGAGAACCCAGGACTTGGAAGAAAAATTGAGGGTTGAGGTTAACTATCAGGGTACCATAGTGACTCCCACCACACTCTTGTCCGACACTTGGTGCTAGGTGCATTACTAGAAACATTTGGAGCTAGAGTGTGAACCTTGCCTTGCCACTGCTACCCGACATATCAATGCCCTCCGAAAGAAAGAACACACACCTGATTCCCCGGGACCCAGTGCTCCTATCGGCAGCACTTTTTTGGTGCCACATGCCTAGGGACCCCAATCACAAATTCCTCTGGAGACAAACCTCACCTGCGTGCCATCAGCGCCAGAGGAAACTCCTCCCAACCCTCCCAAGAATAATCCAAAACCCACTTCATTTTCCCAGCCCCAGATAGTAAATGATGGCTTGTGGACCCTTAAGTTCGATGGGTCCTGATCCAAACAGGGCTATGGGGCCAGAGTGGAATTGATCAACCCACGGGGAAAGTCCTTCCTCGCATCCTATAGGCTGCAGTTCAACTGCATGAACAACATCATGGAGTACGGGGCTTTGGTCCTTGGACTCCTATTTGCACTAAGGAAGGGAATCACTCGCCTCTAGCCCTGGGTGATTCATAGTTGATTGTTAAGCTGGTCTGGAGTCTATATACCTGTCACAATAAGAGGCTGGCTGCATCCCACAACCAGGCATGCATCCTTAATGAATATTTTGATGCCTTTGGCATTGATCTTATTCCCTAGAGATAGAATTATGTCCTGAATGCCCTTGCCGTCTCTGCCAGCACACTTGTGCCCATGGCTAGCTCGCGACTACAAAGATTTTCTGTTGAAATGATCCCCACCCCATCCATTCCTGACAATGTCACTCATTTTCAAGTCTTTGAGGACAATCAACATATCCTGGCCTTCATGGCCAATGTTGGTGTCTTTAAGGACCAGATAGTAGAAGAAAGAGATCATGATGATACTGGGCAGGGTGATGAAGATGATGGGATCATGGAATTACGAACAACCACCATTCTGAAAGGGATGGTCACACTTGAACAAATCTTTGACTCAGACCCTCGGGACTGGGAAAAGATATCATCCTCCTCTAAGGGAGGAAATTTTGAGAAAGTAAACATCGGCCAGCCTGGTGAAGACAAAATGATACACATTGGCACCTCCTACTCCCCTAAGGAGAAGGAGAAGATTCTCGCAGTTCTCAAAGAATACATAGATGTAATTGCATGGGGGTATGAAGACTTGAAAACCTATGATACATCCATCATGACTCATACCATCCCACTCAAAACTGATGCTAAGCTCTTCTGGCAAAAGCAAAAACTGGTCAACCTGCTGATCGAGCCTCTGATTTATCAGGAGGTCCAAAAACTGCTATCAGCCTAGATAATCTTTCCAATCTGGCACACTACGTGGGTTTCCAACCTCATCCCTATGAGGAATAAAAGCGAAAAAATATGCCTTTGCGTGGATTTCTAAAATTTGAACAAAGCCTCCAAGAAGGACAATCACCCTCTCCCCTCGCTGGATGAGGTATTACAAATTGTAAATAGATCACAAATGATGTCTTTCATGGATGGGTACTCCGGGTATAACCAAGTCATGGTTAAATTTGAAGATAGAGACAAAATGACATTTACCACCAAGTGGGGAACGTTTGCCTATCAGAGAATGCCCTTTGGCTTGATCAATGTAGGGGCCACATTTCAAAAGGCCATGGACATTGCGTTCAAGGGCCTTGTGAACCTATGTTTAATCATCTACATGGATGATTTGACTGTCTTTTCTTGGGATAGGCCTGATCATTCCACCCACCTCGCCCAGATTTGTGAGAGATGTTGACGGTATGGAATATCCCTCAACCCTAAGAAATGCATATTCGGGGTCACTGAAGGGAAATTTCACAGGCATATTGTCTTCGAGAAGGGTATATCCATCGACCCCGAGAGAGTTGAAGTGCTGCTAAACCTACAAATGCCCGACAACAAGAAGGAAATGAGGTCTTTCTTTGGAAAGATCAACTTTGTCCGACGGTTCATCATGGGATTCACCAAGATCGTAAAACCACTCAATGCAATGATGAAGAAAGACACCAAAATTGAGTGGAGCCCTGAAGCAAAGTGGGCATTCACCCCGATTAAACAAATGATAATGGAGGCACCAATTCTGGCTAGTCTGGACTATTCCCTCCCTTTTTATATCTATTCCTTTGCTTCGCTGCATTTTTCTGTGACTGTTTTGACCCAAAATGTTGAAGGAGAAGAATGACCAATAGCTTTCATGAGCTCCCCCTTCAAGAATTCCGAAGTCTTGTACTCACCCTTGGAAAAGCAGGCCTTTGCTCTCATTCATTCCGTGAAGAAATTCTGGCATTATATTCTCTAGAGCAAGGTGCATGCTATCATCCTGAACCAGACGGTAAAATCTCTGCTAATGCAGAGTGAGTTGGGTGAGAAATGGGAGAAATGAATGGCCATCCTGTAGGAATACGATTTGGAAATACAACCCATGAAGATAGTCCGAGGCCAGGGACTATGTAAAGCGTGGTAGAAGAGACTCCCCACATCAAATGTTAGACATATATAGTGGAGTCCATCACTCAGGATCCATGGTACATAGACCTGGTGTACTTGTTGTTGAATAAAAGGTGCCCGAAGGGATTGCCTCCAAACAAACGCCGTGCCCTACGGTTGAAAAGAGCACACTTCATGATAAAAAATGCCACACTTTTTTACATGAACTATGAAGGAGTGTACCTCCGGTGCATTGATAGGGTTCAAGTTGTAAAAATAATCAAAGAATTTCACGGACAGTTCAGAACCGGGCATGGATCAGCTAATGCCACTACCAATCAGATCCTCCTGGGCTAGATACTATTGGACCTATATCTTTAGAGATGTATACACTCACGTCATGAAGTGCCACACTTGCCAAACCATGACACATCATGAAGAAAACCTGACTATGCCTTTGCAGCCAATTTTCGAAGCTAGACCCTTTGCCCAATGGGCATTTGAACTCATCAGGGAAATCAACCCCAACTCGTCTACCAACCACTAGTACATCTTGACTGCTACTGATTATTGCACCTAGTGGTCCGAAGCCATACCTTGTAAAAATAATATGGTAGACGTGGTTATAAAATTCTTGGAAGAAAACATCGTCACAAGATTTGGAATGCCCTTCGCTATAGTGTGTGACAATGGTCTGACATTTTCTTCGGCGCAACTAATTGAATGGATCTATGAACAAAAGATCACTCTGAAGTTTTCTAGCAACTATTACCCATAGGGGAATGGTGTGGCTGAATCAACAAACAAAAATTTTCTTGAAGTGATCAAACACCTATTAGAACAGAATCCCCGGGACTGGCACCAAAAGCTGAGATTCACCCTTTGGGCAGATCGTATTTGAATTAAGGCTGCCCTAGGGACACCCATTCCATCTTGTTTACGGACATAACCCAGTGTTCCCCATTAACCTAAAATCCCGGTTTAATAGTTCATGCAGGAATTCAGCAACTGGGACAATATCGTGGAGGTTCGGCTCCTAAATTTGGTACGAATGGAAGAACAAAGAGATGCGGCCCTTGAACATTTTGCATGTCACCAAGCAGTAGTGGAATGATGGTTTGACTAGAGAGCCCAGTATAAGGCCTTTCAGATTTTGGACTTGGTCCTCTTGTGGGATAAAGGCCAGGAAAAGAAAGGAAAGCACACCAAATTTCAACGGCTCTGGCTCGGACCATATTTGATCTCAGAAATCTGCGGGACAAATACCTATTGCCTCAGTACCATGACCGGGGAAGCCATCCCATTGCCTATAAATGGATAGTTTGTCAAACATTATTTCAAATGAGGTAGGTTTGTCTGGAGTTGTACTATGTGTATATTCTTCTTGCTTGTAAATATCTTTCCTGTTGCCCTGTTTGGGGTGCCTTGTAAATAGTTGTTGGTTTCCCTCCGGGGCCGCTCATTTTTTTTTTTTCATTCTCTTAGCTTTCTTTGTTTTATTTTTTGGGCTCTAAATGTTTTTCTCCCCCTTTTTGTAGGCTGGTATGCTTTGCATAATATCTAGGCTCTGGGATGGTACCTTTTGCATTATGGTGAACTTGGAATCTATTGTTAGCATGGTGGAATTGGTCCAGTCTTCGGAGTTATTGTAAGTTTGGTAACAGGCTAAGAGTAATCTTCATTGGATTCATCCCTAGAATTCTGGTGATCAGTTAAATCAAAATCAAAAGGAACAAGTAATCAGACACACCAAGAGTAGATTGGTTGCACTAGTTTGTTGGCCCAAGTCTGAAACATTTAAATTCTTTTCGGGTTCAGAGTTTTTCTCCCCTATTTAGCAAATTGATGTGGATGGAAAGGTGAAAGAAGTACCACAGTTAAAAATGAGCTAAGCTTAAGCTTAATGGTGAAAGAAGTACCGCCCTCCCATCTAGAAAAGAATAAAATGATAAGGAAAAAGGACAAAGAAAATCTGGTATCTGGGGGAAACGAGCAAATTTGACGACTTTGGATCGATATATTTAGTGCCTCTTTTCTGCTTCTCCCAGAGGTCATCGACTTGATCTTCTTCCAAAGCACACACTTAAAAACTAATGAAAGGCCATGGATTGAATCATGTATGAGCCATATTTTCTCAAACGCTTCGCGCCTCACAGACAAGATGCTCTGAGTAACGATTAGTTTTGGTTTTGCTAACCAGAGATTTTGTGGTTCTCAAATGGGTTGAGGCATTCATCCCAGATAGTCACCGTTTTCTATGCCCTACATACCTGTCCCTACATTTTGTGTGCAAAATGTTGGGTCCCCTCTTTTCACTTTTGGCTCTTGCCTTATTTTCTTTGTCTTTGTTTTTTCTTTGCTTTCTTGTCCAGGTTTTCCCTCCCGTGAGGTTTTTTTTCATTTTTCTCTTCTCTTTCGTGTCTCCGAGACCTGGTCCCGGAGTTTGTTGTTCTTTCCAGAGCCAGATTCCAGACTCCGGGATTCTCCACCACGATGTCTTCTTCTTGCAAGAAGGTATGGTTGCATGGAATCCCCGGGCCCGGAGTCTGGGGGTTTGCCTATTCTGGAGTTTGTGGGGAAGAGGTAACTTGTGTTTACCTTGAGTATAAATATAAATTACAAGCCACTTTTACAGTTACCATGATTAAAAACACTTGTGCACTCAGAGCAATTCTTAGGCGACTAAACTGCGATTAAACTATGATTACTTTGTGCTTAGTCGGTTGTTGCCAGTTGATTCAAGGTACCTGTTCATGGTCATTTGAAGGTAGAAATTGTTATGGGAGTGCTCCTGGTGTGCTCTTTCCCTGCCCTTCTTCAGATTTTTAGGTAGGTTCTCTGGTTTCTTACTGTTTTCATGTTTTTCTTGTCTTTCCCTCTCCTTCTTTGGTCTTCGTTTGTTTTGTTGGTTTTCCATTTCATGTTTTGTTTTTGGTTTGCCTCCCGTTGGTGGGTTGGCTCTACGAAAGGATTGTCCGCCCTCTGCGCGCTTGTAGATTAATGTTTATAATGTACATTGTCTTAGTTTGGCTCGTGTATATATGTGTATAGTTGTATAAATTTGTAAAAGCTTGTAAATGCTATATATCTTGTGTATACATGTTTTGGCCCTCGGCCCTCTGTATTTTTATGTATGTGTATATCCTGTATATCCTTTCGAGCTCACGAGTTCCTCACGCTCTGTCATGCTTTTTCACCCATGAGACCTAGCTCATCGAGACAGAGTCACCATGGTTCAAACTTGACACCTCTCTGGTCTGAGCCATGACAGCTTTCTCTCTCCTCTATCTCATCACCTCAATGGCAGAATTAATTTCCCACGAGTGGGCATTCAAACTATGTCCCATCTGGCATTTATTTTACCCCATGTCAGCCCACTTGTCACCATTAATACCTTTATATCACCTACCACCTAACCACGTTCCGACTGACATCACCAAAATATAGTTTCTTACTGGTCACATCGGCATGGTAATGGCTAGATTATCCAGGCTTCGGGTCTCAAGCAATTCTTTGTCATGTGTTTCCCCTTTTCATTTGGTTCGATTTCCCTTGGAGTCCTATTCATGTTTATTGCAAGTATTCTGGGACTTTTTGATGTATGCTAACACTTGTTGAACATGTGCAGGGTGGTAACAATTTCCCTAGAGTTCTAATATTCTTTATATATATCACGTCCTAATGGTTCTCCGGTCTTGCAGGTTGTAGACAAGTTGATCGAAGATGTCTGAAGTGATCACCCATCCTTCCAGCCTAGAGTTGCCTACAACTTCCACCTGAGCGGCCACTAAAAAAAAGGCCAAGAGGTTGTTAGAAAAGCTGCCCTTGACCTCCAAATATCCCAAGGACGGTGCCCTTGTGGGATCAAAGATAGATTCTAGAGTTCAGGAGATAATGGACACAGGGCCCGGGCCTTGGGCGAAAATGCAAGGCTTGATTCAAGCTATTTACAAACTGAAGGCCACTGGAGACAATTTGGCCACTCAGATCATCGCCTTCAGTATCATCAAGGCGGAAAAATTTCCTTGTCCAGTGCAATCACCAGAGTTAATACTCCAATTGGAAACATTGTACAATGTACCAACTCAGACCGTCCTACTTTCAGATTTCCTGGCCACTATAGTACCTAGCAACAATCGTCACCTTGGACGCAGCAAATTTCACCTTGGGGCTGGGGATCCCTCAGTTTAATGGATCCATTGTCTGGAATTGACTCCAGACATTGCAGGAGTTTGAGGGCGCTGAACTTATTTCCCAACAACATATCAATAGCCACTGGCTAAAAATCCCAAAGAGGGATTACAAGAGGATGAAGTTGGAAATTCCCTGTGGGGAGTTTAAAGAGCCCATCCAGGCGGGCATTGTATTTTTATACAGGATCTTCGGATTTCCCCATGCCCGGGATTTCTTGGCATGGATGTACTACTTTCTATACTACATCACCACTTGCAGTCAGACTTTCGATTGGGCGGCCCTCATATCCAACCACATGGACAAATAGCTGAAGGGGGTTGTCCAGAGCTCCAAGTTTTACATGACTTCATATGTGCTATGGGAACTATCACAACAAAGACTAGCTTTTCTAGGTTTGGGAATAGTTGGGGAGCTTGGAAACGGGCTGGGCCAAATGACACCTTGGGACCATTATCCCCAAGTGCAATGGGAACTCAGTTTCTCAAATTTCTACTGGGTAAATGATGCTTTCATTTACCACAACATTCCAACACTTAATCGGGATTCTGGGTATCGACTATCACAAGCGGCGATGACTCTGGTCAGCACCTATGGCCACTATTTTATTCAATTCCAGCACCACACCTACATTTGGGTGATCGGCTTCAACAGGAAGCCCCACCTTCTTCCTCAGTATCGCGGGGATAGAATTATTCTTTTAGAGTTCTGCCGACAGATGATGGATCTGCACGCCTTCTTTACATTGAATTATGTCATCAATGTCCCATTCCCATTCTCATGTGGGAATTATACATGTAGCGTCACCGTAGCCAGGGAGGCAGATAGTGAATTTAAGAACCTAGGGCTGGTGGAATTCCACTACACCCGAAATAAGTATGATCCCCTCGGCAAGATTTCCACAACACTTCCCCGGGCATCACGAAGCAGACATTGAATATTTTTGGGTGGACTGCCAAGACAATTTTGATCTCCAGGCTCGACAACACTCACGGATGAGAAAAGGGCTCATGAAAGAACTTGACCTTCAAACTTTCTCGAAGGGATTTTTAGATGACAGGACGTTGGAGGATCCAGCATATAAAGAACAAGGGCTGGACAAGCTAGATCTTCCTCCAGTGGATTGGGCCACCCCTGAGGACGTAACAATTGAAGGGGTATGTCACCCCATTTTGGAAGAAAGTAACCTATCTTTCACCTGTGCGTGTCGTAAGAGCACCTAAAAGAAGCCAACGATCAAACAGGCCACTCCCTCTTCAGTCGACGCTGAACATTCTTCATCTTCTATGGTTTCTAAACCAAGCACAAGTAAAGGAAAAGAGAAAGAGGGTGTCTCAGTTCCCAAAGTGCCGCCCCAAGTCCCCACCCTTCTAATGGCACAACTACATCAACAAATGGAGTCGGCAAAGCTGGCCAGCCAGCAAATAAGTATGCAGGTATCCTCCGACCTCCTTGTAGCTCCAATGGCATCTACTCGCCTGGCGGGATCCCCGTCGTTGGCAGTAATGATGAGCAGACAGACTTTTGCTGAGGAGGAGTCTACTAGTATTGTGGACACCGGGGCTTTGCTGATGAGAAAGAAGAAGGTGACCCCTACACCAAGTATAGTCGCCAGTCTCAGTATGCCAGATATACCCCCGGTAGATGTCAGTTCAGACTCTCCCAAACTAGAAGATATTTTAGACTCCTCACCCACGCACGATGACTTCGATGACACTTTCTTGAAGGAGGAGCTCATGGATCTCCAACAAGGTATAGGTCATGCAGTGGAGGAAATTGCTACTTAGGATAAAGAAGAGGCCCCCATGGAAAAGTAAATGCCAGAAGAGAAAGATACATTAGAGAAAGAGGCCCGGGAAGATGCACAAATGGGGCCTAAGCAGGAGAAGATACCGGTCTAGGAGACCAAAGACACACCAAGGCAACACACAGATGAGCAACCGATGGTTGGGGAACCTAGACCCACTGGATCAACCGTACCCTTGATCATCACGCTCCAAATGCCTTTGGTTACTCCAGGTGATTTAGTGCCATGGAGCACATTTGGTGAGGTAGTAACGGCGACTGCCTTGTTAAATTTTGGCCAGAGACCTCACCCACCTCTAGAGGATGTTCCGTTGGAGGAGAATGTTCCAACAGATGAGGCCGATGAGGCCCAAGAGCAGCAACAGATTGATCAAGAAGTCTCAGACAATGAAAATATACAATCAGCTGATGTTGGGAGGGATGAGGAGGTCCCTTAAAACATAGATGATATTGAGATCAGGGAAAAGGATCCATATAGTACAACATAAGATACCAATATGGTGGAAAACATCAAAGGTTCCGGAGAACAAGAAAACAAAAAAGAACAAGAACAAGAAAAGGAACCAGAACAGGAGAGGGAGAAAGAGCCCAAAGACAATGTACACTCTAAGAACATGCCGCCAAATTCTGAAAGGAATCCCAATGAATAGGTCTTAATGGAAAATCTGCCCCATCCACCCCAATGGCTGGTTGAATCAAAGAAAAGAAAGACCTCGATGATGACATCAGGCGCTACACTCTCGCTGGCCGAGATGATGGCCAGGAATGCAGAGGCTAAAAAGCCCAAGAAAGCACAGACCGTCCATACTCTTTGGACTGGTCCAACAGGTAGCATAGTTGTGACCATAAAAACACCCCTAGTAGATGGAGATGTACCAGCAGTAAGGATCAAAGATTACAACATAACAGAAGTGGCACTGGGGAGGAGAGACAAACAGGGTAAGCTAGATTTACTGAAAGAAGACACCAAGGTGTTAGAGGCTAGATACATCAAGCAAGGCTAGAAGCTGAAGGAGGAAAGAGAGACAAATGCCAATCTCCTCGCACTTCTGACAAAACTTACGCAGCCTTTGGCTGAGGTCTACCCCAGAACCCCTTCCTCTAGATTACCACTTGCGAAGGGCGATGTGGATTCTCTACGACTCATGAAGAAGAAAGCACAAGTTGTAGATGGGTGGGCCACCAAGCAAGTAGCCGCCATGAGATAATTTCTAGTGACATCCCTCCCTGACCTTTATCGGGTTGACACTCTTCTTAGCTAGGCAAAGGGCTCTGCTCTCATATGGGAGCAAGATTTAATGAAGTATGAAAAATGGAAGGCTGGGCTGGATGAACTCTGCAATATAGGAGAAGAAGTCACCATAGAGGCGGGGATTTTGGTAGAAAAAACATATGATTCCCTCTAGGCCCAATACTTCAGACTTGTCCTCAAGATTGAGGTATGCAAGGAAGTGGTTAAGGCCTTGAAAGAGAAAGTGACTGTGGCCCAATACCCTTTGGGCTTGTTTCAAGCATTAGTGGTGGGAGTATCACAAGTCGATCCCTTCACCACTGGAACATATACCCTGGAGGACTATGTCCTCAGCAAGTTCGATGAGTAGATGGAGCCCCTATATCTGCCAGTCAGAGATCTTGACTAGGGTAGGTTATCTAGATTGTCTAAGACAATGATTCGATCGCATGATGCCATCAAGATGGTGGATGAATTTTGGAATGGGACTGGAGATGTTGAGGAAGCACTGGAGGCTGTTCGCAGTCGGTGGGAAAAAATCAGAAGTGTGGATGAAGAAAGCATAGGCCAAGTGTTGGAGGCCTGGGAAAAAACATAAGGGACAATAAAGTTCTCCGGAGTCTGGAGAATCTCATCAGGAGATATATTTTTGTATTCTTTCATTCTTTCAGAATGCAAGTTCCTGGATCTTGAAATTCCAGATCCTACATTTTTTGTATTCTTTAAGTAGCCCGTATCCCGGCTCCCAGGGCCAACCAATCATTTTCAAGGAAGTTAATAAAGGTTGTTAGAAGGTAGGTAACCACAATAAGGCACGTCAGCACAGAAAGAGGGTTCTAACAGATGGTCTTGCCAAGATGCTGCTTCCACGTTACACCTAGCACATCGGAGATAGGGCACCGCTTTCCCATTTATGAGGCATGTAGCCTCGATCCCCAGGGGATAAAATTTCTTCTCCTCTCCTATCAGCTCCCTTTTCGAGGCTGATTCTTCCACTCCTATCTTCTTTTCTTATTCTTCTGACATATCAGACCTTTTCCGTCTCGAGGTCTTTTGTAGCGTGGTGCAGGTAGTACCGGCCACTTGAAAATACTATTATATTGTAAGGTGTAAAATAAGTTAGGTTAAGTTTTAGGTCAAATGATGTGTATAAATAATAAGTCTGACCTCATTCCAAGGGTTAGCAAAATTGATGATTTTGCAGTCCATAGCTAATAGCAATTTGGTTTTCTTAGTTCTTAATTGCAGAGCTCAATGCTCCATAGTTTCTAAGCTTTCAGTAGTTAAATGCTCCCTTGGAGCCACCATTGTAACACACACCAGTGCTTGCTGGAAGATATGTTAATGAAGAATGAAAGATTCTATCAATGACATTGTTAGCGTTCTGATCTCTGGTTAATGATATTTTATGCTTTATGTTCTTTATGTCCTCTACTCTGATGCTTTAAGTAGATTAACGACCTCCTTTTCCTTCGCTATTGATTAAATATGAGCTGATGGTTCTGTATTTCTTCAGTATTTAGTGTAGTGTGTTAGAGTATTGTCGATGTTTTGAATGTTTAGCATAACTATAGGTAGATGAAATACTTCTAAATTTGCGATATCTTTTGAAGTTTATTTGTTAAGTAAATGTGCGCTTGCAAGAAACCCCACCTACTTGAATCCCTGGAGAAGATGAGTTAAGATAACTAGCTATCCCCCTCAAACAAAACAACACATTTCCCAACTGAGCCCCCACATTGTCGAGACCCGACTATCATGTGCTTGGAGGCCTGAGGAATCTCATTTCCCTGAACAAACTTTATAGGAAAATTTGGCCAGTACCCCGGTACCCGGTGACAACTTACCTCTGTTGGCGGACATAGTCACAAAGTCCCGTCAACAAAAATTGGCACTAGAAGGAGGGTATGAACTCGTCCCCCTGTGAGGATTCAGATTTTACACCGCCCGAGGGTTCCCCAAGACATAGTTTTAGGAGTCAAGCCTTCAGTGGGATTGGATCATTTTCACCAGCAAGATTCGAAAGAGTCCTTAGATCAACTCCTAATCCTAGATGGTTTTTCAAACTTGAGCCTCTTGCTCAAAAGAAACGGACCCCCAAAGTCAAGTCAGCCATCATTGTCCAGGGATCTAGCATACCAAAGAATACCCAAGTCCCCTAGAGGACCCTGGGAATTAGTGCTCAGTGTAGTCAAAATCCAATACCCCCAATGGCTACGTATTTTAGAAATACTGGGTCCCCAATGGGAACTTTTCTGGGTGCAGCCAACGATTTACCTTCACACCCAGAAAAGATTTGTCCCCGATATGAGCACTTAGGCTCACAAACCGTAGAAGAGCATCTGCATGGATACAAAGATGCCATGAACTGACTCTGGATCCAACATCAAGATGTTGTGAGGTAGATGTTCCCTCTATCCCTGGGACAGAACAAACTGAACTGGTTCCTTAACCTTCCTGCCAAATCCATCAACAGTTGGCAGGACATGGAGGATGCCTTCTTGGCTGCCTTCTACGTACACGTGGACCCAACATGGTCCTATAGCTAGTTCATTTCTATCAAGAAGGAACCAAATGAACCCCTTGCAGCATTCAACCATCGGTTCCAATGCCCCTTGAAGTGGTGCATGGGTCCCTTCATCCCATCTGCGGATGTAACTATCCAGACCTATCTCAACATGATGGACCCCTTTGTTGCCACTCTCCTCTAGAGAAATACCGCCCCTAGTGACCATGATACTTTGGAAAATGTTTACAACCTAGCCTTAGAATCATCCCATGGTCTTAACAAATCCATAGGAGGGATTGGGAAGAGCATTTAATTTAACATCATACCCAGCGGGACTTCTTACGCTAGGGGATATAACCCCAATCAGGCATTGGGTGCCCTTGCGGTGGCCATGAATCTCCCACCACTACCAATAGACCAGTAGGCCTGGTACATATATCTATCTCAGACCCAGACAACACCGGGTCCTAAATCTTTTCCTTGGAACCACCCACAACAAATGCAACAACCACAAACACAACTGCCCTGAGTGCATTTCTTCCAGTTGTCCATGGTTGGGGGATTGCCATCCTTGACTCTGGTGAACACTGCCACTTTCCCAGAGAACCAACAACAACAACCCTCACACTGCGATGTGAACATCCAGTTGACCGCCGAGGTTGAATCCCTCTGGCGAATGTTGTCTACACTGACAGTGGACATGGGTCAACTGAAGGCGGGGTCCTACGCACCCTAGAACTCAAATTTCCAGAGAGGGAATATTTTCTCAAGCCAATGAAACAACAATGCCAGAAGAAAGGAACTATAATAACAAGCCTCGGCCCAACCAACAAATTTACAGTAACAATGCTAGTGCTGGGGGTCTGCCTCTGAACCAAAACACCAATCAAAGTGGTGTTGGACCATCCCATTTCATGCTAGTTGCAGACTTCTAGCCCATGACCAATTGGTGTAGATTGCATGACACAGGCTCCCACAATGAGGTAAACTGTGCCACATTGGAGAAGGTCATCATGATTTTCCAGCTAGACAGACAACAAGCTTCTAATCCTACTCCTCCAGAACCTCCCATATAAGAGCCCACTCACGGTGCCTTTGCCTATGAGACCATCTTCTTCAGAGAAAATAAAGAAGATGAAGAGGAACCCAAACTACAAGGGTTCTTTGATGAATCTACTACAGCCTTTGAGGCCAATGCCTTCACCAACCCATGGACTCCCTACAACACTCAGAGTCAGGGTGGTAAAGGACTAGTTTACATGCCCACACCTCCCAAGGACACTCCTCCCTGGGAAAACATGACCGATCGATCTGTCCCTCCAAAAGGCTCTGGCTCTAACCAAGCTAAGGACCTGGCCAAGGGAAGCCACCAATTCTCAAGAGAAATGTTTGACACCACGAAGGTGTTAGAACAGACCACCACCTCCATGACCTTGATGGAGGTTTTACTCAACTATCCCAAATAGAAGAAGTCCCTTCTTAAGCTCTTGGGAAACTTGAAAGGCGTCAGTCACCCACCCAAGACTGTCTCTTTTGAAGATGCCAATGCGGCTGTCTTCTAGGGAAACACTAAAGATCCTCCCTTCCTTCTAGGCTTGAACATACAAGGAAACAATATACACATCTGCCTAGTAGATTCTAGGGCTTCGGGCAACATCATGCCTTTATCCATATTCCATAAGCTTAGATTCTGACCCACCCCATCTAATGGTGCATTGATCCAGCTGGATAAGATTGCTGTAAAAATGGTGGGTGAACTAAAGAATTTCCAGATTCAACTCATCCAGAACCCCAAGATAGCTAGAAAAATTAACATCTAAGTGGTGGACATCCCAGAGACTTATGGGATTTTACTAAGTCAGAATTGGTCCAAGTCCTTGAACGAATACTTCTCGACCGACTTATACCACTTATGGCTCCCCTGGGAAGGAGAATCTAACAAGATCCAAGTTGAAAGTGAGTCCTAGATGAGACAAGCCCTCACCAAAGTTGAGAGGGTGAATGAGGTCCTCTTCTCTGAGACTTCCCCGAGGGTGTACCAGCCCCTTGAGATCTTAACATTCAATTTCACCCCAGGGAAAGACCCCATAGTTTTGCAGAGAACCCAGGACTTGGAAGAAAAATTGAGGGTTGAGGTTAACTCTCAGGGTACCACAGTGACTCCCGCCACACTCTTGTCTGGCACTTGGTGCCGGGTGCATTACCAGAAACATTCGGAGCTAGAGTGTGAACCTTGCCTTGCCACTGCTACCCAACATATCAATGCCCTCTGGAAGAAAGAAGACACACCTAATTCCCCAGGACCCAGTGCTCCTATCGGCAGTGCCTTTTTGGTGCCATGTGTCCGGGGACCCCAATCACAAATTCCTCAGTAGACAAACCTCACACACATGCCATCAGTGCCAGAGGAAACTCCTCCCAACCCTCCCAAGAATAATCCAAAACCCACTTTGTTTTCCCAGCACCAGATAGCAAACGATGACATCTGGACCCTTAAGTTTGGTGGGTCCCGATCCAAATAGGGTTGTGGGGCCGAAGTTGAATTGATCAACCCACGAGGAAAATCCTTCCTCGAATCCTACAGGCTATAGTTCAACTACATGAATAACATCACCGAGTACGAGGCTTTGGTCCTTGGACTCCTATTTGCACTAAGGAAGGGAATCACTCACCTCCGAGCCCTAGGTGATTTAGAGTTGATTGTTAAGCAGGTCCGGTGTCAATATACCTATCATGATAAGAGGCTGGCTGCATACCACAATTGGGCATGGAGCCTTATTAAGGATTTTGATGCCTTTGGCATTGATCTTATTCCCCGAAGACAATATTATGTCTCGAATGCCCTTGCCGTCTCTGTCAGTACACTTGAGCCCATGGCTGGCTCACGAATTTGGAGATTTTCTGTTGAACTAATCCCCACCCCGTCCATTCCTGACAATGTCACTCATTTTTAGGTCTTTGAGGATGATCACCATATCCTAGCCTTCATGGCCAATGTTGGTGTCTTTGAGAACTAGATAGTATAAGAGAGAGATCACAATGATACTAGGTAGGGTGATAAAGATGATGGGATCACGGACTTACCAACAAACACCATTCTGAAAGGGATGGTCGTACTTGAATGAATCTTCGACTTGAACCCTCGGGGCTGGGAAAAGATATCATCCTTCTGAGGGAGGAAAATTTGAGAAATTAAACATTGGTCATCCCGGTGAAGAGAAAATGATACACATTGGCACCTCTTGCTCCCCTAAGTAGAAGGAGAAGATTCTCGCGGTTCTCTGAGAATACATAGATGTAATCACATGGGGGTATGAAGACTTGAAAACCTATGATACATCCATCATGACTCATACCATCCTACTCAAACCTGATGCTAAGCCCTTCTGGCAAAAGCAACAACCGGTCAACCCGCTGATCGAGCCTCTAATTTATCAGGAGGTCCAAAAACTATTGTCAACTCAGATAATATTTCCAATCTGGCACACTACATGGGTTTCCAACCTTGTCCCTGTGAGGAAGAAAAGTGGTGAAATCCACCTTTGCGTGGATTTTTGAAATTTGAACAAAGCCTCCAAGAAAGACAATCACCCTCTCCCCTTGCTGGATGAGGTATTGCAAATCGTAAACGGATCACAAATGATGTCTTTCTTGGATGGGTACTCTGGGTATAACCAAGTCATGGTTAAATTTCAAGATCGAGACAAAATGACATTTACCACCAAGTGGGGAACGTTTTCCTACTGGAGAATTCCCTTTGGCTGGATCAATGTAGGGGCCACATTTCAAAAGGCCATGGACATTGCATTCAAGGGCCTTGTGAACCAGTGTATAATCATCTACATGGATGATTTGACCATCTTTTCCAGGGATAGGCGTGATCATTCTTCCCACCTCACCCAAATTTGCAAGAGATGTTGCCGGTATGGAATATCTCTCAACCCTAAGAAATGCATATTCAGGGTCACTGAAGGGAAATTGATTGGGCTTATTGTCTCTGAGAAGGGTATATCCATCGACCCTGAGAGAGTTGAAGCACTGCTAAACCTACAAATACTTGACAACAAGAAGGAAATGAGGTCTTTCTTTGGAAAGATCCAATTTGTTTCAGTGGTTCATCATGGGATTTGCCAAGATCGTAAAACCACTCAACGCAATGATGAAGAAAGAAACCAAAATTGAGTGGAGCCCTGAAGCAAAAAGGGCATTTTCCAAGATTAAACATATGATAATGGAGGCACCAGTTCTAGCTAGTCCAGACTATTACCTCCCTTTTTATATCTATTCCTTTGCTTTGCCACATTCTACTGTTGTAGTTTTGACCCAAAAGGTTGAAGGGGAAGAACAACCAATAGCTTTCATGAGCTCCTCCTTCAAGAATGCTAAAGTCCGGTACTCACCCTTGGAAAGGTAGGCCTTTTCTCTCGTTCACGCCGTGAATAAATTTTAACATTATATTCTCTGGAGCAAGGTGCATGCTATCATCCCAGACCATGCGGTAAAGTCTCTGCTGATGTAGAGTGAGTTGGGTGAGAAATGGGGGAAATGGATGGCCATCCTCAACGAATATGATTTAGAAATGCAACCTATGAAGATAGTCCAAGGCCAGGGACTATGTAGAGCGATGGTAGAAGAGACTCCCCACATTGAATGTCAGACATATACAGTGGACTCTATCACTCAGTATCCATGGTACACAGACCTGGTGTACTTATTATTGAATAACAGGTGCCCAGAGGGATTTCCTCCAAACAAACGTTGTGCCCTGTGGTTAAAAAATGCACACTTAATGATAAAAAAATGCCACGCTTTTTGGCAGGAACTATGAAGGAGTGTACCTATGGTGCATTGATAGGGTTGAAGCTACAAAAATAATTGAAGAATTTCACATGTAGTTTGGAACCAGGCATGGCTCAGCTGATGCCACTAGGCATCAGATCCTCTAGGTCAAATACTATTGGCCCTGTATCTTTAGAGATGTCTACACTCATGTCAGGAAGTGCCACACTTTCTAAACTTCGGCACATCATGAACGAAACCCGGCTATGCCTTTGTAGCCAATTTTCAAAGCTAGACCCTTTGACCAATGGGAATTTGACTTTATTAGGGAAATCAACCCCAACTCATCTGCCAACCACTGGTAAATCTTAACTACTACTAATTATTGCACCTGGTGGTCCGAAGCCATACCTTGTAAAAATAATATGACAGACGTGGTTATAAAATTCTTGGAAGAAAAGATCGTCACAAGATTTGGAATGCCCTTCACTATAATGTGTGACAATGGTATGACATTTTCTTCAGTGCAACTACTTGAATGGACCTATGAATGGAAGATCACTTTGAAGTTTTCCAGCAACTATTACCCCCAGGGGAATGGTGTGCTGAATCAACCAACAAAAATTTGCTTGACTTGATCGAACACCTATTATAACAGAATCCATGAGAATGGCACCAAAAGCTAAGATTCACCCTTTGGGTGGATCGTATTCAAATTAAGGCCTCCCTTGGGACATCCCCATTCCATCTATTTTATGGCCAGAACTTAGTCTTCCCCAATAACCTACAAATCCCAGTTTTACAGTTCATGCAGAAATTCAGCAATCGGAACAATATCATGGAGGTTCGGATCCTAAATTTGGTGCGAATGGAAAAAAAAGAGATGTGGCCCTTGAACATTTTGCACATCACCAAGCAGTAGTGAAATGATGGTTTGACTGGAAAGCCCAGTATAAGGCCTTTCAGATTTTGGACTTGGTCCTCTTGTGGGATAAAGCCCGGGGAAAGAAAGGAAAGCACACCAAATTTCAACGGCTCTAGCTCAGACCATATTTGATCTCAGAAATCTGCGGGGAAAATACCTATCACCTAAGTACCATGACTGGGGAAGCTGTCCCATTGCCCGTCAATGGACAGTTTCTCAAATATTATTTTGAATGATGCAGGTTTGTCTGAAGTTGTAGTATGTGTATATTCTTCTTGCTTGTAAATATCTTTCTCGGTGCCCTGTTTGGGGTGCCTTGTAAATAGTTGTTGGTTGCCCTCCGGGGCCTCTCCTTTTCTTTTTGTTACATTCTATTGGATTTCTTTGTTTTCTTTTCTGGGCTCCTAGTGTTTTGTTCCCCATTTTTTTAGGCTAGTATGCTTTGCATAACATCTAGTCTTTGGGATGGTACCTTTTGCATTATGGTGAACTTGGAATCTATTGTTAGCATGGTGGAATTGGTCTGGTCTCCAGAGTTATTATAAGTTTGGTAACAGGCTATGAGTAATATTCATCAGATTTATCCCCAAAAGTTTGGTGATCAGTTAAACCAAAATCAAAAGGAACAAGTAATCAGACACACCAAGAGTAGATGGGTCGCACTAGTTTGTTGGCCCAAGTCTGAAACATTTAAATTCTTCCCAGGTCTAGAGTTTTTCTCCCCTATTTAGAAAATTGAAGTGGATGGAAAGGTGAAAGAAGTACCACCATTAAAATTAGCTAAGCTTAAGGTTAATGGTGAAAGAAGTATCGCCCTCCCATCCAGAAAAGAATAAAATGATAAGGAAAACAGACAGAGAAATTTTGGTATCTAGGGGCAACAAGCAAATTTGACGACTTTGGATCGATATATTTAGTGCCTCTTCTCTGCTTCTCCTAGAGGTCATCGACTTGATCTTCTTCCAAAGCACACACTTAACAACTGAAAAAAGACCATGGATTGAATCATGTATGAGCCAGATTTTCTCAAACGCTTCGCGCCTCATAAACAGGAAGGTCCGAATAACGATTGGTTCTAGTTTTGCTAACCATAGATTCTATGGTTCTCAAATGTGCTAAGGCATTCATCCCAGATAGTCACCATTTGTTATGCCCTACATACCTATCCCTACATTTTGTGTGAAAAATGTTGGGTCCCCTCTTTTCACTTTTGGCTCTTGCCTTGTTTTCTGTCTTTGTTTTTTCTTTGCTTTCTTCTCGGGGTTTTCCCTCCTATGAGGTTTTTTTTTTCTTTTTTCTCTTCTCTTTCGTGTCTCCGGGACCCGGTCCCAGAGTTTGTTGTTCTTTCCAGAGCCAGATTATGGACTCCGGGATTCTCTGCCACGATGTCTTCTTCTCGCAAGAAGTTATGGTTGCATGGAATTCCCGGGCCTAGAGTCTGGGGGTTTGCCTGTTCTGGAGTTTATGGGGAAGAGGTAACTTGAATTTACCTTGAGTATAAATAGAAATTACAAGCCACTTTTACAGTTACCATGATTAAAAACACTTGTGCACTTAGAACGATTCTTAGGCGACTAAACTGTGATTAAAATGCGATTACTCTGTGCTTAGTGGGTTGTTGCCAGTTGAATCAAGGTACCTATTTATGGTCATTTGAATGTAGAACTTGTTACAAGAGTGCTCCTGGTGTGCCATTTCCCTGCCCTTATTCAGATTTTTAGGTAGGTTCTCTAGTTTCTTGCTGTTTTCGTGTTTTTCTTGTCGTTCCCTCTCGTTCTTTGGTCTTCGTTTATTCTGCTGGTTTTTTGTTTCGTGTTTTTTTTTCAGTTCGCCTCCCATTGGTGGGTTGGCTCTATGAGAGGATTATCGGCCCTCTGCGCGGTTGTAGATTAACTTTTATAATGTATATTGTCTTATTTTGGCTCATGTATATATGTGTATAGTTGTATAAATTTGTAAAAGCTTGTAAATGCTATATATCTTGTGTATACGTGTTTCGGCCCTTGATCCTCTGTATTTTTATGTATGTGTATATCCTATATATCCTTTTGAGCTCACGAGTTCCTCATGCTCTATAATGCATTTTCACCCATGAGACTGAGCTTGTCGAGACAGAGTCACCACGGTTTGAACTCAACAGCTCGCTGGTCTGAGCCATGGGAGATTTCTCTCTCCTCTATCTCATCACCTCAATGGTGGGATGAATTTCCCATGAGTGGGCCTTCAAACTATGTCCCATCTAGAATTTATTTTACCCCGTGTCAGCCCACTTTTCACCATTAATGCCTTTATATCACTTGGCACCTGACCACGTGCCAACCCACGTCAGCCGAATACAGTTTCTTACTAGTCACATCGGCACAGTAATGGCTAGATTATCTGAGCTCCGGGTCTCAAGAAATTTCTTGTCTTGTGTTTCCCCTTGTCATTTGGTTTGATTTCCCCCAAAGTCCTATTCACATTTATTGCAAGTATTCTGAGACTTTTTTATGTATGATAACACTTGTTGAATAGGTGCAGGGTGGTGACAATTTCCCTAGAGTTCTAATATTCTTTATATATATCACGTCCTAACGGTTCTCTGGTCTTGAAGGTTGCAGATAAGTTGATCGAAGACGTCTGAAGTGATCACCCCTCCTTCCATCCCAGAGTTGCCTACCACTTCCACTCGAGTGGCCACTAAAACCAAGACCGAGAGGTTGTTAGCAAAGCTTCCCTTGACCTCCAAATATCCCAAGGACAATGCCCTTATGGGATCAAAGATAGAGTCTAGAGTTCAGGAGATAACGAAAATAGGGCCCAGGCGTTGGGCAAAAATGCAAGGCTTGATTCAAGCCATTTACAAACTAAAGGCCACTGGAGACAATCTGTCCACTTAGATCGCCACCTCCGGTATCATCAAGGCAGAAAAATTTCCTTGTTCGGTGCAATCACCGGAGTTAGTACTCCAATTGGAAACATTATACAACGCAGCAACTCAGACCATCCTACTTCCGGATCCCTATCCACTACAATAACCAACAACAATCATCACCTTGGACGCAAAAACTTTCACCTCAGGGTTGGGGATCCCTCAGTTTAATGGATCCATTGTTCAGAATCGACTCCAACCATTGCAGGAGTTCGACGACGCTGAACTTATTTCCCGACAACATATCAATAGCCACTGGCTGAAAATCCCAAAGAGAGATTACAAGAGGATGCAGTTGGAAATCACCCACGAGGAGTTCAAAGAGCCCATCCTGGCAGGCATTGTATTTTTATGTAGGATCTTCGGATTGCCCCATGCCCAGGATTTCTCGGCATGGATGTACTACATTTTGTACTGCATCACCACTCACAGTCAGACTTTCAACTGGGTGGCCCTCATATCCAACCACGTGGACAAAAAACTGAAGGGGGTTGTCTAGATCTCCATGTTTTACATGATGTCATATGTGCTATGGGCACTAGCACAACACATATTAACTTTTCCAGGTTTGGGAACAGTTGGGGAGCTTGGAAACGAGCTAGGCCAAATGACACTAGGGGACCATTATCCCCAAGTGGAATGGGAACTTAGTTTCTCAAATTTATGTCGGGTAAACGATGCTTTCACTTACCACAACATTCCAACACTTACTCGGCATTCTGAGTACCAACTATCACAAGTGGCGATGAATCTGGTTAGCACCTATGGCTGCTATTTTATTCAATTCCAACACCACACCTACATTCGGGTGACCGGCTTCAATGGGAAGCCCCATCTTCTTCCCTAGTATTGCAGGGATAGAATTATTATTTTAGATTTCTATCGACAGATGATGGATCTGCATGCCTTCTTTACATTGAAGAAGGTCATCAACATCCCATTCCCATTCTCATGCGGGAATTATACATGCAACCTCACCGTAGCCAGGGCGACAGACAATGAATTGAAGAACTTGGGGCTGGTAGAATTCCACCACGCCTAGAAGAACTACGATCCTCATGGAAAGATTACCATAGCACTTCCCCAGGCATCCCCACCCCATGAAGCAGACATTGAAGATTTTTGGGTAGACTGCCAAGATAGTTTCGATCTCTGGGCCCGAAAGCATTCATGAATGAACAAAGGGATCATGAAAGCACTTGACCTTCAAACTTTCTTGAAGGGATTTTTAGATGATGGGCCACTGGAGGATCCAACATATAAAGAAAAAGGGTTGGACAAGCTAGATCTTCCTCCCGTGGATTGGGCCACCCCTGAGGACCTAAGAATTGATGGGGTATGTCATCCCATTTCTGAAGCAAGTCTCCATTATTTCACCCAGGTGTGTCCTAAGAGCACCTGAAAGAAGCCAATGATCAAATGGGCCACTCCCTCTTTAGCCGGCACCAGACCTTCTTCATCTTTCATGGCCACTAAACCAAGCACAAGCAAAGGAAAAGAGAAAGAGGGTGTCCTGATTCCCAAAGTGCCTCCCCAAGTCCCCACCCTTCTAATGGCACAACTACATCAACAAATGGAGTCAGCAAAGCTGTCCAGCTAGAAAATAAGTATGCAGGTATCCTCTGGCCTCCTTGTAGCTCCAATGACATCTGCTCGCCTGGAGGGATCCCTGTCATTGGTAGAAATGATGAGAAGACAGACTTTCACTGAGGAAAAGTCTACTAGGATGATGGACACCAGGGCTTCACTGATGAGAAAGAAGAAGAAGAAAGTGACCCCTACAACAAGTGCAGTTGCCACTCTTGGTATGCCAGATATGCCCCTGGTAGATGTTAGTTCAGACTCTCCCAAACTAGAAGATATTTCAGACTCCTCACCCCTGCACGATGACTTCAACGACACTTTCTCGAAAGAGGAGCTCATTGAACTCCAACAAGGTATAGGTCATGCAGTGGAGGAAATTGCTGCTCAGGATAAAGAAGAGGCCCCCGTGAAAAAGGAAACCCGAAAGTGAAAGATACATCAGAGAAAGAGGCCTGAGAAGAGGCACAAATGGGGCCTGAGAAGGAGAATATACTGGTCCAGGAGACTGAAGACACACCAAGGAAAAACATACATGAGAAACTGATGGTTGGGGAACCCAGACCCATGGGATCAACCGTACCCTTGATCATCACACTCCAAATGCCTTTGGTTACTCTGGGTGATCAAGTGCCCCGGAGAAAATTTGGTGAGGTAGTAACGATGGCTGCCTTGTTAAATTTTGGCTAGAGAACTCACCCACCTCCAAAGGATGTCCCAATGGAGTAGAATGTTCCAATAGATTAGGCCAATGAGGCCCAAGAGCATCAACAGATTGATCAAGAAGTCTCGAACAATGAAAATATAGAATTAGCTGATGCAGGGAGGGATGAGGAGTTCCCTGAAAACACAAATGATATTGAGACCGGAGAAAAGGTTCTAGATAGTACAATAGATGACGCCAGTATGGTAGAAAACATCAAAGGCTCTGGAGAATAGGAAAAAGAAAAAGAACAAGAACAAGAAAAGGAACCAGAATAGGAGAGGGAGAAAGAGCCCGAAGACAATGTACACTCTGGGAACATGCCACCAGATTCTAAAAGGAATCCCAATGAATAGGTCTTAATAGCAAAGCCTCCCCAGCTGCCCCAATGGCTGGTCAAATCAAACAAAAGAAAGACCCCGATGATGACATCTGGCGCTACACTCTCGCTGACCGAGATGATGGCCAGGAATGTAGAGGATAAAAAGCCCAAGAAAGCACATACAGTCCATACTCTCCAAACTGGTCCAATAGGTAGCACAGTTGCAACCATCGCAACACCCCCACCAGATGCAAAGGCAGTGGTTGTAAGTCTCAAAGATTACAACATAACAAAAGTGGCACTGGGAAGGAGAGACAAACAGGGTGAGCTAGATTTACTGAAAGAAGCCACCAAGGTGATAGAGGCTAGATACATCAAGCAAGGCCAGAAGCTGAAGGAGGAAAGAGAGACAAATGTCAATCTCCTCACACTTCTGGTAGAACTTACATAGCCTTTGGTCGAGGTCCACCTCGGAACCCCTTCCTCTGGATTACCGCTTGTGCAGGGTGATGTGGATTCTCTATGAATCATGAAGAAGAAAGCACAAGCTATAAATGGGTGGGCCACTGAGAAAGTAGTCACCATGAGATAATTTCTAGCGGTGTCCCTCCTAGACCTTTATCAGATTGACACTCTTCTTAGCCAAGAAAAGGGCTCCACTCTCATATGGGAGGAATATTTAGCGAAGTATGAAAAATTGAAGACCAGGCTAGAAGAAATATTCAATATAGGCCTAGTACTCTAGACTTGTCCTTAATATTGAGGTATGCAAGGAATTGGTTAAGGCCTTGAAAGAGAAAGTGACTGTGGCCCAATACCCGTTAGGCTTGTTTCAACCATTCATGGTGGGAGTATCGCAAGTCAATCCCTTCACCACCAGAACATGTACCCCAGAGGAATACATCCTCAACAAGTTGAATGAGCGGATGGAGTCTGTGTATCTGCTAGCCAGAGATTTTGACCAGGGAAGGTTATCGAGATTGTCTAAGACAATGATCTAATCACATGATGCCATCAAGATGGTGGATGAATTCCTAAATAGGGCAAGAGATGTTGAGGAAGCACTGGAGGCTGTTTGCAGTCGGTGGGACAGCATCAGAAGTGTAGATGAAGAAAGCATAGGCCAAGTGTTGGTTGCCTGGGAAAAATCATAAGGAACAATAAAGTTCTCCAGAGTCCGGAGAATCTCATTAGGAGATGTATTTTTGTATTGATTTATTCTTTCAGAATGCAAGTTCCCAGATCCTAGAATTCCAGATCCTACATTTTTTGTATTCTTTAAGTGACCCATGTCCCAGTTCCCAGGGCCGACCTGTTGCTTTCAAGGTAGTTAATAAAGGTTGTCAGAAGGTAGGTAACCGCAACAAGGCACATCGGCTCGAAAAGAGGGTTTTGATAGATGGTCTTCCCAAGGTGCCACGTCAATGTTACACCTGGCGCATTGAAGACAAGGTGCTACTTTCCCATTTATGAGGCATGTAGCCTCAATCCCTGGGGGATCAGATTTCTTCTCCTCTCCTACTGGTTCTCTTTTTGATGCTGATTCTTCTACTCCTATCTTCCTGTCTTATTCTTCTGACATGTCAAACCTTTTCCATCTCGAGGTCTTTTGTAGCGTGGTGCAGGTAGTACCAGCCACCAGAAAATAGTATTATATTATAAGGTGTAAAATAAGTTAGGTTAAGTTTTAGGTCAAATGATGTGTATAAATAATAAGTCTGACCTCAATCTAAGGGTCGGCAAAATTGATGATTTTGCAGTCCATAGCTAATAGTAATTTGGTTTTCTCAGTTCTTAGTTGCAGAGCTCAATGCTCCATAGTTTCTAAGCTTTCAGTAGTTAAATGCTCCCTTGGAGCCACCATTGTAACATGCACCAGCGCTTGCTAGAAGATTTGTTAATGAAGAAGAAAGGATTCTATCAATGATGTTGTTATCATTATGATCTCTAGTTAATGGTATTTTATGCTTTATGTTCTTTATGTCCTCTGGTCTGATGCCTTAAGTAGATTAACGACCTCCTTTTCCTTTGCTATTGATTAAATATGAGCTGATGGTTATGTATTTCTTCAGTATTTAGTGTAGTGTGTTAGAGCATTGTCGATGGTTTGAATGTTTAGCATAGCTATAGGTAGATGAAATACTTCTAACTCTGCGATATCTTTTGAATTTTATTTGTTAAGTAAATGTGCGCTTGCAGGAAACCCCACCTACTTGAAGCCCAGAAGAAGATGAGTTAAGATAACCAACTATCCCCCTCAAACAAAATAGTCACATTTCCCAACTGAGCCCCCACACTATCAAGGCCTGACTCTCACGTGCTTGGAGGCCCGGGGAATCTCATTTCCCCAAACAACCTTTATAGGAAAAGTTGGCTGGTACCCCGGTACCCGGTGACAACTTACCTCTGTTGGCAGACCTTATCACAAAGTCCCGTCAACAGGTGGTGGAAGAGGCCTCTATGGCTCCTAGAGATGTAGCCAGAGTAGGCAGAGAGGAAGCTCACTATCTGGCACTGTACCATGAGTTAGTACCTAAGGGCTAGAGAGGTATTTTTAGAGAGGTCTCGGTCACAGAGCACAGGTCGGGCATCTGCGTCTCAGGGATCAGTTGGGATGCCACCACATGCACCACTAGGAGGGGGATCATCACAGCCACCAGCATGATCTTATTAGAGGATTTTGTGACACACATTTTTGTATTTTGAGATGAGATTTATATGTATATCAGCACCTAGGTGCACAATGATGTATTTATTGATGACAAACATTGTACTTGTGATTTTATATATATGATGCCCGATTGATGATTCTATGACTCTATGTGATTATTATGCACTAATCTATATGAATTTATGATGCATATGTCTATATGAGTACTGACACTAATGCTTGCAGGATGTGATGTTTTATGATTATGTATATACAAGATTAGATGTTTAGATGCATGTACCTAGATGTATGTTTTTTTTGCATTTGTAGTATTTGTGATGAGATGTAATGGATGCATTTAATATGTTTATGAATGTTTTTATGATGCAATGTATGTAAATGCAATGATCCTAATGTAAATATAGGGATGATATGAAAATGTAGGTATGCAATGGATGCAACAGATGTAATGAGATCAAGTTTTTGGTGTGTGTCACATTCAACTGATGAACCAGACATGCAGGCTACAAAGGAGCAGGCAAGGAAGGTTAGCATGATGATGAATAAGAGTGTTAGTGCGATGGTGAGAGTACTGGATATGTCACAAATATACAAGGACAAAACTGAGTGATTAGTTACAAGCGATTATGTACAAAGGTTGCTGACAAGACTTGATTGGATCTTGCTATTTGATGCGTGCGATAGTGTTGGAACACACAAGGAATATGGGAAATGTTGAGGTTCATGGGGATGTGATGATGGAGATGGAGGGGAGAAATTTTTAATAGATAATGGAATGGTCCATTATGTCTGACACCTGTTGCCAGGTTTTCATCACCCATACTTGTCCAAGGCGCCTGATTTTCAAGTTTTCACCCTTGGACGAAACTTTTCTCTTTACTCTTCTTTTTGATTTTTGATTTATTTTGATGTTTTTGATATTGGTCAAGCCCCTGTTTGCCAAGTTTTCACCGGGACAACCATTTTTAAGCTTTTTTTTTTGCTTTTTTGAGATTTTTTCAGGACTGTTTTACATTGGTTTTGTACCCTTTTTAGGACTTTTAATACTTTTTATGGATTTTTTAGATAACTGGAATGAATAACCAACTGTCATGCATAGAAACACCTGAGATGAATGATGTTGATAGGATCATTCAAGGGTTCTCCACCAGGAGTGGAGAGTTGATATGTCCCAGAACCAAAGTATGCAGTGACAATGTATGGGCCTTGCCAGGTAACCTCAAACTTACCTTTCTTTTCTCAATCAGTACCCACTTTCTGATTTTCCTTTAGCACAAAGTCCCCTACCTAGAACTGGCATGGGTGGAATTTCTTTTTATAGTTCCACTTGAGTCTATTTTGATAGATAATCATGTGATCATAGGTTTGCTGGCACTTTTCATCTAGTAGATGAATGACACAAGGAGGGTCATTAGGAGGGTCCAAGGGCACTCCCAACTACCAAACCAGCTTGCAGACACAATACAGAAGTCAAACAACAAAGTGAGAGAAGAAAACACAGAGATCCTTTATATTAACTTGATCAAAATCATTACATGCCGGGCTATAAGGCCTTCCTATTTTTGGCCATATATTCAATGAATTACAATAAGATCTTCATACAACATAGATCACATAATTTGATCTCAATATCTAAACATTCACCTTCTTTCTCTAAGAATGATGCTAAACTAAGAACATACTAAAGAATATATACAAGAGTCCACCACCAAAGGTCGGCACTCAAATCCGTAACTGAGAACCAGATTTAGGTCCACATAGATCCAAATGAGAGACCCTAAATAAATTAAGCCATCAAAATTAACTATAAAAGTCGGCCAAAGATCCAACTCCTAAAATATCAATCTCGGGCAGATGGTTACTGAAAATCAGTAACCCGTTGGTAAAGCATCACCAAAATCCATCGGTAAAAATGCCTGAACAATAGAGACAAGCATGCCCGAGAAACAGAACCTAAGTGACAGAGACAAGCATGCCCAAGCAAAAAAACCCGAGCGATAGAGAACAAATTAAAGAACTAAAAGCAAAACATATTTTTGGTTGTGCAGGATTGCCAATGACCCAAGATGCTCCTACATCAAACACCTGGGGTTACAAGAAATGATTCCCCAAATCATTTATCAGGTCCAACCTGAAATGAATCCAAATTGGATTGAGAAATCCATGATGAGTCCTCAATCGGTCTGTTCTTCCATTTCACCAGATATTCCATGTATTCTTTCTCTCTTGTACTTCTGCCAATTCTCTGTTTCAGAATCTTTTCAACTTCTTCAATCTGTTTCTTAGGATAATCAATTGGTACTGTCATTTCTTCATTAGGTTCATGATATTCGTACAAGTCTAAAATATTGTATATAGGTGACATATCCATGTCATCAGCTAATTCAACCTCATAAGAATTTCCACTGCCAAATCTTCTCAGTATTTTGTAAGGACCAAATTTCTTCATCTTCAGTTTACCATATATTCCAAAAGGAAATCTTCCTTTCTTTAGATGAACCATCACTACATCACCAACTTCAAATGTTTTATGTCTTCTTGATCTATCTGCACTGTCTTTGTATCTTTGATTACTTTTCTCCAGCTTCTGTTTTACATCTTCATGCAATGTCTTCATAAATTTTGCAAATTCCTCTGCTTCAACACTTATTTTCTCTTCTCCAACAATATCTCTCAAATATGATATACCTCTCGGTTGTGTGCCATGAATAATCTCAAATGGTGTCTTTCTAGTGCTTCGTTTTACTGAACTGTTGTATGCAAACTCTGCTTGTGCCAACATCAAATCCCAATTTCCTAGTGTGTCTCCAACTAAGCATCTCAAAAAATTACCCAAACTTCAGTTTACAACCTCTGTTTGTCCACCAGTCTGTGGATGAAATGTAGAACTAAACTTCAACTCAATATCTAACTTCTTCCAAAGTGTTCTCCAGAAATAGCTAACAAACTTACTGTCTCGGTTAGAGATGATACTCTTTGGTAATCCATGTAATCTAACAATTTCCTTAAAGAAAAGATCTGCTATATGTACTGCATCTGATGTTTTCTTACATGGTATAAATTGTGTCATTTTAGAAAATCTTTCCACAACAACAAATATGGAATCATTACGTCTTGTTTTCCTAGGTAAGCCAAGAACAAAATCCATGCTAATATCACTCCAAGGTTTCTCAGGAACAATAATAGGTGTCTACAAACCAGTGTTTTGACTCACTCCTTTTGCAACTTGACAGACTCCACAACTTCTTACAAATTTATGAACATCCTTATACAACTGAGCCAAAAATACCTCTCTTTCAGCAAACTTAATGTTTTATCAATACCAAAGTGTCTAGCTAATCCACTATGTTTCTCCTTAATCAAATTAATTCTCATTGATCCTCTCAGTATACATAACTGAATACCTTTGAAAAACATATCTTCCTAAATGAAATAATCTTCATACTTACTTGATTGATTTGTATTAGGTGCTCTTCACACTCTCCACTACTCTGAAAAATCAGGATCACTTTCATACAAATTTTTCATGTCATCAAAACCAAGAACTTCAATTCTTATTATAGTCAATAATGATCTTCTTCTAGTCAATGCATCAACAACTCTGTTAGAAACTCCACTCTTATGCTTAATCACAAATGTAAAGCTTTGTAAATACTCTACCCATTTCATATGTCTCTGATTTAGCTTAATATGACTACCCAAATACTGTAAAGCCTTATGATCAGTATACAACACAAATTCACTTGGCATAAAATAATGTCTCCATTTCTTCATAGCTTGCACAATAGCATAGAACTCCTGATCATAGACAAAATATTTCCTTTTTGCATCATTCAACTTTTGACTAAAGAAAGCAACAGGTTTACCTTCTTGAGTTAATACAGCTCCAATTGCACTTCCACTTGCATCACATTCAACTTGAAATACCTTATTGAAATCAGGTAATGCTAGCATAGGTAATTCAACAACCTTTAGCTTCAAAGCTTCAAAACTCTTATCAAATCCATGTGTCCATTTGAATTCTCTTTTGTCTCCTCTCATTGTTTCAATCATAACATTACAAATAGAACTAAAATTTCTAATGAACTTCCTATAAAAACTTGCCAATCCATAAAATGATCTTACCTTAGTGACATTTTTAGGTGTAGGCCAACTCAGTATGGCTTCAACCTTCTCTGGATCCATCTTCAAACCATCAGCTGAAATCACAAAACCCAAATACACAAGCTCTTCTTTCATGAAGGAATATTTCCTCAGATTTATGATCAAATTTTCCTCTTTCAATCTTTGCAACACTTGTCTTATACACATCAAATGCTCTTCTCTAGTCTTACTGAATATCATAATGTCATCTAAATATACAATCACACACTTGTTCAAGAATTTCTTCAAAACTTCATTCATTAACCTCATAAAAGTACTAGGTGCATTAGTTAAACCAAAAGGCATAACCAACCACTCATACAAACCTTCATTTGTCTTGAAAGCAGTCTTCCATTCATCACCTTCTCTGAATTTGATATGATGATATCCACTTTTCAAATCAATTTTGGTAAAATAATTTTCTCCACTCAAACAATCCATTTTGTCATCCATTCTCGGTATAGGAAACCTATACTTCACTGTTATCTTATTGATTTCTATGGAATCAATACACATTATCCATTCTCCATTCTTCTTAGGTGCTAATACAACATGTACTACACATGAACTCAAACTTTCTTGGATCAAGCCTTTGTTCAACAATTCATGAACTTGTCGGTTAAGCTCTTCATTTTTAGCAGGTGTTAACCAATGTGGTGCTTTGTTTGGAAAACTAGCTCTAGGAATCAGAACCATACAGTGACAGATATCTCTCATTGGTGGAAAACCATTAGGTATATTATCTAAAATTATCTCCCTGTACTTAGTGAGAAACTTTCCAACTTCTGTAGGAATGTCATCTTCTGTATTCTTACTTGGTTTGTTAGGAATCAAAGCATAAAAAATTGTTAGAATAGTCCCAAAGGATAACTGAGAGGGGGGGGGGGGGGGGGGAANGTGAATCAGTTATCAATAACTTCAGTTCATTTTACCTTTCTTAACTTTAGAATACAACCAAGTAAATGCTTAATCAGATAACACAGTACTCAACACATAATTTGATTATGGGGAAACCAAATGGTAAAAAACCCGGTGGGAATTAGCACCCACAATAAACTATACTTGTTTGTAGTAATCCCTGTTAGAAGATATTTCAACCTTGTTAGGATTTTTACAATACAATGCAATAAGTATAGTGACCTGGTTAAGGGTCGGACCCTGTTAGGAGTCTTTTACAAATAACCCTGTTAGGGGTGGTGGACTCACTGTCCAAAAGCTCACTGCTTGATGCTGAAGGCTACAACCTTTTGAATAATAGATATGCACTATATCTGATGATGAACTATAGAGTAGACCTGCTATCTTGATCTGTTCCAGTGTATTTCAATCTTTCACTTCTTCTTCACATAGACTTTTGATGAATGAACCAACTCTGATAATCTACTATGTACATCTTTCTTATCTTTTCATATCATTCATACTTAGCGTGTCACCTTTGACTTACTATAAGTATCTTCCTCATAGTATGAGATCATGGGACCTATAAGAAAACTCTTCATAACATCCTTGTTGGCTCTACTAAGCACACAAGCATAATTACAACCGCGCAAGTATAAACCAAATAGATGCGACGCTTCACTAAGTCAACCTCACCAATTTAACTCTAACTTTGCAATCTTCTTGAAACACGTTTGGCACCTTTGGATTAATATCATCAGCTCATAAATAAACATGAATATACACATGCATATACAGAAGATAGGCGTAACTCAAGAAACATGTGATATACGTCGGCCCTAAACCGTTACACTTCCAGAACTGTAACTGCTAATAACATAATTACATAACTTTACTGAAACATCATATCTGGGTCTACGTGTATGAACATAACATAATAAACATGTCAACAACATGTATCTATCCACGCAAGTCTTAATATCATCATTCTGATAAGTACATACATAATTACTACTGTGTATTATACGTTTTCATCAATGACAAACATACAATCAATCAACTGCTCAAAATCAAATCTCCAACAATCTCCCTCTTTGACATTGATGGCAACATAAGATATCAAAAAAATCCTCTATTCATGGTGTCCTCTTTCTTTTACAATCTTCTCAATATCCCCATCAAAGATTTCTCTAAACTGCTATAGTTCCTCTGTCTGTGTTTTTTGTTCCATCTATATACTCCCCTAGAGTATATGCTCCCCCTTAGTACATCCTCCTCCTTACTATATACTCCCCCTTTGACATCAATGGCAAAGGGTGCCATAGTTCTTTAGGCACAAGTACTACTCTAGAAGTAGAGTAGTCGACCATTCATCAGTCACTTAATAAATGATGTCTTTGTTGCTTCTTCTAAATAGACTTAGGAGAGGGAATTAGTCCCAACTTCTCCCTGAGATACTCAAAAATATCCTTTGACAAGGGCTTTGTGAAAATATCTGCCAACTGTTCTTTGGTGCTCACATAGTCCAATTTTACTTCTTTGTCTGCAACTTTTTCTCTTAAGAAATGGTACTTGATCTCTATGTGTTTTGTCTTTGCGTGCATCACAGGGTTCTTGGACATGTTGATAGTGCTAGTATTATCACAATGAATAAAAATAGGATAATCAACCTGAAAGCCAAAGTCTTTAACCATCTGCTTAATCCAAACCATAGTTGAACAATTCAGTGCTACTACAACATATTCAGCTTCTGCTGTTGACTGAGAAATACAGTTCTACTTCTTGCTTATCCAAGAAACCAACCTGTCTCCAAGGAATACTACTCCTCCTGAAGTGCTCTTCCTATCATCAATACAACCTGCCCAATCTACATCTGTATACACATGAAGTTTTACATTCTCTGATTTAGGATACCATAAACCATAGTCTATAGTTCCCTTTAGATATCTAAATATCCTTTTTACTGCCATTAAGTGATTTTTCTTGGGTTCAGCTGGAAATCTTCCAACAATGATAATTGCATTAGATATCTCAGGTCTAGATTGAGTTAGATAAATGAGTTTACCAATCATAGATTTGTACAATGTCTTATCAACTGCTGTGGAGTCATCATCTTTTGAAAGCTTGCTTCCTGTTATCATGGGAGTGCATACTATCTTACAATCATCCATCTAAAAAGTCTTCAATATTTCCTTCACATATTTAGACTGATTAATGAATATACCTTTATCTGTTTGCTTTACATTTAGTCTCAAAAAGTATTTTATAGGACCAATCATACTCATTTCAAATTCATTCTGCATTTCTTTTGCAAATGCCTTACTGAGCTTGTCATTACGCCCATAGATAATTTCATCAATAAATATAGCAACTAACAATAATCCATCAGGTGTTTCTCTTGTGAATAGGTTATAATCTGCTACTCCTTTCTTGAATCCAATCTTGGTAAGATAACCATCAAGTCTCATACCAAGCTCTTGGGGCCTATTTAAGACCATAGAGTGCTTTCTTCAATTTGCATACCATGTCTAGTTCATCTGAAAGACTAAATACTTTAGGTTGTTCAATGTAGACTTCTTCATTCAAATCACCATTCAAAAAAGCTGATTTTACATCCATTTGATAAACTTTAAAGTCTTTGACTATTGCATATGCCAAGAAAAACTTTATGTCTTCCAGTCTACTCATAGGGGCAAATGTATCAGTGTAGTCTATTCCTTCTCTCTGTGCATATCCCTTGCATACCAATCTTGCCTTGTTTCTAACTACTGTACCATGTTCATTCATCTTGTTTCTGAATACCCCCTTTGTTCCAATCACATTTTTGTCACTGGGTCTAGGGACTGATTCCCATGTATCATTTTTGATTACCTGATCTAATTCTTCTTTCATTGCATTCTTCCAATCAGAATCATTACAAGCATCTTCAACACTTAAGGGTTCAAACTGTGAAAGTAAATATACCTCTTCATCCATTGCTCGACCTTTTTCTTTAGATATGGTCAAAACACTGCTGCTTTGATCTCCAATGATGTCATCATTAGAGTGGTATCTAGATGTGAATTTTGGAACCTTAGGTGTGTCTTCTTCTGCTATAATATGTGATTCTTCTCTACTTGATTCAGGGTCATTGCATGAGACATCAATGCAATCAAACATTTCTTCAATAATAGTATCTTTTCTGCTAGGTCCGGGTTCATCCTCAATCATAGGTGCATATTCATAGTATCTTTCTTGAACCATAAACTTTTCATCAATCTTAACATGCATGCTTTCAATTATCTTCTTTAATCTCAAATTGAAACATCTATATGCTTTGCTTTTAGTAGAATAACCAAGGAAAATACCTTCATCACTTCTAGCATCAAACTTACCAACACCATCATCTCTCTTGATGTAGCACTTGTTGCCAAAGATTTTGAAATACTTTACTATACGTACATTGCCAGACCAAAGTTCATAGGATGTCTTATCCATGCCTGGCCTTAATTGGGTTCTTTTGATAGTATATACTGCTCTGTTCACTGCATCTCTCCAATAGGTGTGCACAAACTTTCCTTCAATCATCATAGTGTGTGCTATATCAAGTATGATCTTGTTCCTCCTTTCTGCAATCTCATTCTACTGAGGGGTTCTAGGTGCACTCAACTATCTTTTAATACCATGTTCTTCACAATAATCATAAAACTGATCAGAGGTGAACTCTCCTCCTCTATCTGATCTTAGACATTTCAATTTCAATCCGGATTCATTCTCAACTTTAGCTTTGAATATTTTGAACTTCTCAAAGGCTTCAGACTTCTCATTTAAGAATGCAACCCACATCATCCTAGAAAAATCATGAACAAAATGAAGTACCTCTCTCTGTAGTATGATCTTGTTTGGGTAGGACCACACAAATCTATATGTACTAGGCCCAACTTGTTTTTAGCTGAGTTCTGCATTCTTCTGAAGGAACTCCTTACATGCTTTCCCATAACACATTCCCTGCATATTGTGTCAACTGATCTTGCAATACTTGGTAGGTCTCTAACTGCCTCAACATTGCTAATCTTTACTATATTATCAAAGTTGATATGACAAAGTCTCTTGTGCCATAACCAACTGTCATCCACCTTTGCAAAAAAATAACTTACATCAGAATTAAGCTGAAAAAAATTACCTTTTGTTTTGGAGCCTGATGCAATCATGTCTCCATCCTTATTGTTAATGATGCACTTATTGTCTTTGAACTCCAAATGATAACCTTTGTCAAGTAGCTGTCCAACACTCAGCAAGTTATGATGTAATCCATCAACATATAGAACATCATTTGTCTTATTCTTTCCATCCAAAGTGATAGAACCTCTGCCTATGATAGGTTTAGGAGTGTTATCTCCAAATCTAACCATACCACCTTTGTACTTGTCTGACTGAACAAATCTATCTTTGTCACCAGTCATATGAGGAGAGCATCCACTGTTAATGATCCAATCAGTTCTGATGTCTACTTTGGAAATTAGGACTAACTCTTGTTCTTCCTTTTTATCTACAATGTCCATTTTTTAAAGCAACCTTTCCATATCTCTAAGGGAAACAAATCCAATTTCATCTTCTCCTGAATCTTCATTGGTTACACCTTCTTTAGCATGATAACATTCCTTCTTATATTTGGGTTTGTAATCAGATCTAAACTTCTTGACTCTTGTGGGACATTTAGATGCAAAGTGACCTATCTTATTACATGAAAAACATTTG
>MU226347.1:470659-513231 GCA_018584345.1 Thuja plicata
AGCCTTTCAAAGTGTGTTGTTGCCCATCGGCTGAAAACTGCATCCAAAGTTCAGCAAAATCCCATAAAATGGGGCCAAGAGTGCGTAACCATTGGGCACCCAAAACCACATCACAGCCACCTAAGGGAAAGGAGAACATGTCAGAGTGCATGTTATAATCTCCAATAGAGAGACGCACATTGCAACATTTACCTTTGCAACATAAAGTGCCCCCATTGGCAATCATGACTTCAAAGCTTTAGTAGGGATGGACAAAGCAATCAGCCTGTTTGGCTATTCGGGGATCAATGAAGTTATGAGTGCTACCAGAATCAATGAGTATAGTAAGAGGGATCTTCTTGAAGAAACCCTGGACCCGCATGGTTTGTGGAGTAGTGACTCCTACCAAAGCATGGACAAATATCTCTGGTTGATCTTCTGGCGAAGGAGGTTCAGGATGTTGAGGCTCAACCTCATCATCCACTATTTTGTGAGTATCTACATATTCTTCCAGTTCAGGTGGAGAATCCATATCCAAGAGATAGAGCTTTTTCTGAACACATCTATGGCCCTGGGACCATTTCTCATCACAATTATAACAAAGCCCTTTTTCTCGCCTGGCCCGCATCTCTGTTTCAGACAAGTGCTTGATAGGAGTAGTTCTAGGAGCTGGCGTGACTTGAGGGTTGTGAGAACCTGTATTTCTGAATGGAACAAAATTGGATCTGGAACGTTGGAGAGCACTAATCTTGTCTTCTGCTAACTTAGCCAACCCAAGGGCTTCCATCATTATAGTGGGTCAAAACATTTTGACTTCCGAGTGAAGTGCATCCTTCAGACCACTGACGAAACAACTACGAAAGAATTCATTAGACAAGCCCTCTGTGTGATTAGCTAATTTTTCAAACTCTGTCTGGTATTCTCTTACAGTGCCTGTCTGGCACAGTTTAGTGAGTGCTCCTGTGAAGTCATCAAAAGCACTAGGGCCAAAATGCTCCAAAAGGAGTGTGCACAATTCTGTCCATGTTGGGTCTACATTAGCCTTGATGTACCAATGGAATGATTGAAGAGCTTCATGTTCCAAATGAAAAGATGCAAGTGGAACTTTGTTGTTATCCAAAGTATTATGCAAGCTGAAATACTGCTCTGCCCTATAAATCCATCTAGTCAGATCAGTACCATCGAAGTGCGGAAAATCAAGCTTTGGTCCACAGAAATTGCCAGAAGCGAACCTAGCGTCTCCAGAATGGTTTCAGTTCATGGCTGAATGTTGAAGGTTGAGACCGAGAATTTTGTCATCCAGATCTTGAATTTTTGTTTTGAGGGATGCAATTTCCTCTTCCATGATTTTTGCTCCTGTATGTGTAACAACCATAAAGCAGTTTTTTTTTTTTTTGCAATTGGTAGAAAATGAGAAACAAAAACTTTTTCAGTTACGGCAAACTTGGATTTGGGCAAAACTCATATGGGAAATGGGTGTTTGATGAGTGGTTGGAGACTTTCTGAGGAAAAGGGAAAAAGAAAAATGAGGGTTTCAGGGTTGGGGAGGTAGAATGAGGCGAGCAGTCCAAGAGGGACAAGGGAGCAGAATGAGGAATTGAATCTTGTGGCTCGGTTTGGTGGCGATTGGATGAGAAGCGAAAAAGATAGGGAAAACCCTATAATGTGATAAATGAGGGGTTTAGGGCTTCGATATGTATAATTTGGGGTTGGGTCACCAAGGAAGGAAGTATGCAAAATGGTACTTTAGGTGTTCTGAGGAACTGTGAGAGGAAACAGGTAGAAAGCAAGGAAGCTATGGCTAAAAAATAGAAAAAAAATTTACTCTTTTTGACAGAATCGACTCAGGAAAATTCACTCAAATATAGAATAACAGAAAAGAGTTATTGCAATAACAAGAGATATTAGAATTGAAAGGAACCTGAAGGCCATGACAAAAAAAAATCTGATGTAATTTCCACCCAGCGAGCCCAAGAAAGTGCTCTGATACCAGATGAGATGAACCTCCTTACAACAATATGGTGAGAATGCATGAAATAACAGAATATAGAGCAATAGCAGAACTCAGATTGAATCTATTGATCACGGGCCACTTCGAGGGGGTAACCTCCTTTGAGCAAGCTCAATACAATAAATTCGTCCATGTCCATCAAAGGCCTCAACCTACTCTTATATACTAAGTACGATCTAGAAAAGTAATACTACCTATGCATGTGGGATAATAAAATATACACACGGGACGACTTACAAAGCATATGCGTCCGACAACACTACACTAACAAAATAAATAGAAGGAACACATAGGTTCCTAACAACTTCTCTCATTTGGTGGGTATAATAGGGTCTTTCATTCCTTGCTTCTCGGCACCTAAGTTGCCGCCTTGATAGTTCCATTTTTCTGTAACTAGCTTGTGAGTTGAAGGGTATTTTCCTTTAAAATAATTGAGGAAACTAGTGTCTGGGGGTGGCAGATCTTTATAAAGCCACTGATTGATGTCTAGTGTCATCTCCTGGCTACTCAAAATGCCATTTGAGATAAAAGTGGTAGGGCCCAATTATTTTTTCTACGGCTTGCTCTGGTCTATTACTTTCTTGTATGGTCTCACTTGAGTGTGTGGATCAACTAGCAATGCTCTAACTGCGAAGGCATCAGATAGGCTGTACTCGCCACAACCTTGGTTGTTGATCTTGACTGTGGAAAGGGTCAAAGAGAGGATTTTTTATAGATCTAAATGGATTTGAGATGAATTGGCGACAAAGGTTCCAATATCAATCCCAGGACAGTGATTGGAATGTGGGTAGGAAGTTTCCAATGCATTGTAGTATGCGAATTGCTTGAGATCTGCGCAGATGGTGATTTCAGTACCATTATATGGGAATTTGATGCACTGATGGTAGGTGGATGGGATGACTTGTATAGAATGAATCCATGGGCATCCAAGGAGGATGTTGAAGGGAAGGTCAAGATCAACAACATGACATACTGTATCTTGGATAGCAGGGCCCACTTTGATGGGCAATAAAATAGTGCCTTCAGAAGTGCATTCTAGATTGTCATATGATTTGATTATAATGACATCATTTGTTATATCAGCTTTAGTGCAACCCAACTATTTAATGAATTTTAGAGTGCACCAATTTAGGGATGAACCATTATCTATCATGACTCGTGTGATGGAAAAATATTTAACCATGAAAGTGATACGAAGTGGAAGGTTATGATCAAGTTCTTCTAAGGGTACGTCTGTTGGTTTAAAGGAGACCCCATAAGATGTAGACAAGTGGTTGAAAAGGTTCTGGAATTCAGTGAATTTGATGTCGTTGGGAACACGTGATTTTTGTAGGGCTTTATTAAGGATCTCTTGATAGGTGGGTGAGGTGCGGAGGAGTTCTAGGATGTAAATTTGGGTAGGAGTATTCCCTAGGTGTTCCAATAGGTTGTATTTGGTACCAGTAGATAGAATGGTACTTTCATCTACAATTATTATTCTGCCTTGATGAGTGGTGACTGCGTATTGGTTATTGACACCCTTGACATGAGTGACATTGATGGAAGACTGGACTTGGGATATGCAGTCGATGAGATTATCGTAGTTGATATATGCATTTGTATAATATTTTTTGTCAATATTTTCTCCTTACTTACCCTTCCTCTGGTCGAAGGATTGAGTGGGATTGCTTGGTCCTTTACCTGAGGTGTGTTTAGGAAATACATTTTGGTAGATTTTAAGGCCCTCATTTGGTGATGGTTGGGCAAGAGAGTCCACTTCGATCTCTTTGCGGTCAATAAGATCTTGTATGTAGTGTTTTAGCTTCATACATTTGATGGTGGTGTGTCCCTTAACATGATGCTAATCACAATACTCATCTTTATACTAGGAAGGCTTAGGTATTGAGTCATCAAATGGTTGCATTTTTGGGTACACAACTTGGTTAGCTTGGAACATTTTGCAGAAGATGAAATCTATGGGTTCAGCCAAGGGGGTAAACGTGTGTTAAGGCACATTCTGAGTGAAAGGCCTTTGCTATCCACGTGGGACTGATATAGAATTCATTTGGTTCATAGGACCTTGGTATTTGGGTTGATATGATGTCCCTGGAGGGGAATAGATAGTCATGCCTTGAGGGCGTGTGTTTTGCTGGTATGCTAGTTGGTGATAGGCAGGAGTGGGCTGTGGATACATGGGAGGAGATTGAGGGTATATTGGCAGTGCTTGTCGATAAGTTTGGGTAGGTGAGTTGGGACTGGCCACCATGACCTGAACGTGTTTGGTGTCAGTGGCTTCATTGGTTACTGCATTCTTGTTCTTGTTCCATTACCGTGATCAATCATTATTATGTTTTTTAGGCTGGGATTCTTTGTAGTGCTTGATGGCACCATCCTCTACGAGACCTCACTTGAGATCCATGCCTTTGATTATGATGTCTTGATAAGTTTGTATACAGTTCATGTGCATATGATAGGCCAGCTTAGGATGGAGGTTGTTAATGAAGATTTTGATAAGATGTTTATTAGGGGGTTGAATGGACAACCTTGTAGTAAGCCCTTTCCTGTGTTGAAGGTAATCATCCAGGCTTTCTCCTCCCTTCTATTTGGAACTACATAAATCAAGGAGTGAGAGTTCATTTTCTACATTATGTGCGTATTGGGCCACAAACTTTTCAATTAGTTCAGTGAAAGTAGAGACTGTGTCATAGGGGATTTTTTAGAACCACTCAAGAGCGGTCCCTCCTAAGCTTTTGGGAAATAGTCTCATGAGGAAATTATCGCTATAGGCCACTTCTTGGCATGCCATATGTAATTCTTTCATTAGGCTCATAGGATCTCCCTTCCTCTGATATTTATCAAATTTGGGTTTCTAAAAGTGATTGGGGAAGGGTATTAGAGTGATAGATCGATCAAACAGGTAAGGACACACCTCTTCAAACTTGAATGTTTTAGCCTCGGTCCTTGCTTTCAGCTCTTTGAAAACGTTCTTCATTTCCTCCCATTCATGATTGATTTGTGAGGGAGGATTATTAGCCCCGATTGCATTGGTTCCTTGGATCTGATATGTATCAAATGGTGAATATGGGAGATTCTGTGGAGGATATTATGGTGTTTGATATGAAGGTTGTTGGTCAGCGTAGATGGGCTATTGTGGTGGAAGCTGCGGCTGAGGGGAATATTGCAGTGGAGGAGGTGGCGGCGTATGATAGGGTTGTTGCAATTGATGGAAGTATGCTTGTATTTGATGAGGCATTGGATAAGTGGGTTGAGCCTGTTGTGCACCTGCATAGGGTAGAGGATAGGTGTTCTATGGTGGAATGCCCCTAGTGGCTGTAGCAAGGTAATTGGTGATACTGGGAACACTGAATTTCTGTGGTGGTGGGATGGTTTATGATGCAGCAGAAGATGGCATGGCTAGGTAGTTGGCAGAATGAGGTTGTTGCTGCTGCACTAGTTGGAGGATAATGTGTGTGTTAGTGAAAGGATTAGCGAGTTGCAGTAATGGTTGTGCCGTGAAGGGATTGCCCCCCTACATTTGTGGTTGAGGTTGTTGGGTAGTTTGGATGATTTCTTGTGTCACTGTAAAGGGGTTGGTGTGTTGCTGTGGTGCTTGGGATGTGAATGGATTGGAATTTTGTTGCTGTTGTTGTTGTTGTTGTTGTTGGGCTGGTTGCTGGATTTGCTATTGGATTGGTTGCTGCTGGATTGGTTACAAATGGATTGGTTGCAGCTAGATTGGTTACTATTGTTGGATAGGTGGGATGGGAATTTGTGTTATGGTGAATGGATTGGTAGATGTTTATTGCATGAGAGGATTTGGGTTGAACTGTGTTTGAGGCAGAACTGCTGACATACATTGTGGTTGCATTTCTAGTGGAGCGGAGAAGGTAGACCCTTGCAGAAATAAGGGTTGGTTATAAGTGTTGGTAAGGGGCATGCCTATGGTGAAGTGTGTTTTCTGCTGTGGGTATGCGGTTGAAGAGAAAGGTCTAATAGGCATGGATATTTGGGTGCTTTGATGTTGTGAATTGGTTGCTACATTTTGAATGTGTTGAGTGGGTATGGGAGGAATAGTGGTTTGTTGGGTGCTGACTGGTGGTGGTGTGAATTGTGCTAAAAATGTTGGGAATGCTTGTGAGAGTGGACTGGCTATGGATTGAGGAGGTGAAGGTGCTTGCATAGTGATAGGAGGTATTTTTTGTGCTGCTGATGTTGGCTTAGGAGGTGAGGCTCCTACGATAAATGAAGGCATCGTGTGCATGCTGGAGGGTGGGATGGAAGGTTGGACTACTTGTGGGATAAGAGTTCCCACCTATAGAGCTTTTTGAGTGGATCAAAAACTTTGTTTCTAGTGGGATGATAACATTCCCCATAGGTCTTGTGACAAGAGTGGGTATAATCCAAGGTGGGAGTTGAAGTCTATGTTGCTGAATGTCTAAGAGTACCTGACTATTGTTACGTCCACTCATGGCGTTCACCATGTGGACATACCCTGGATGATTGATAAATGTCTCTATGGTACTCATGGTGGGAGTCTCATTAGTATCTACCCAAATGTGCTCAATTTTTTTGTTGGGTTGAGGCGCATAGGTGACCATGACGTTAGTGTGGTCAATCACGGGATTACATGAACTAGCTGCAAGATTAGGGTCCATTTATTTTCCTCTTCTTAGTGGCTCATGTAATAGGTGCAATGAAATGACTACCCTAAGGGGATATGAGATGCAAGATGTAATGCAAGGATGTGCCTAGGGAGCTAAGGATGATGGTGCTATGACTAGGATTTTAGATGATGCATCTAGGATTATGAGTATGCTCCTAAGGACTAAGGCTGGCTTGATGTATGCAAGGATTAAGGGTTGCTTTCCCTAGTGTAAGATCAAGTGGATGTGATTGTCTACCTAAGATAGACTTTTGGTCTTCAGAAAACGAGATTCTCTATCAACCCAAACCAACCTTTTGATCAAGGTGATGAGGTTGCAAAGGCAAAGAGGGATTGTCCTAAACAATGCCTAGTTTAAGGAAAATTAAGGATGGAGTTTCGATTAAGATGCAGGTTCTAAGAAACTCAAAAGGGGATGCAATACAAAGTGAGGGAGGCAATTAAGGATGCTTTAGGTGATGAATAGGATGATGCTAGGTTGACTAGGATTGGATTGGATTATGTTGGATTATGCTAGGATGAGGGTGTGATGTGTTTCTAAAGATGACAACCTAAGGGAGGTCCTAAAAATGCAAGCTAAGTGATCCTAAGAAGAGGAGGAATGTGTGTTTGTTGTGGTAGACCAACTAGTCATATTGCTCAAATGTGATGAAAGCAATAGTTAGACGATATTTTCCCATGAAGCTTGCAACCTTGTTGTTGTATATCACTTTGTCAAAATTTTCTCGTGTGTGAGTTTCTTGCTTGATGGAATCAACAATGTGTTGGTACTTGGTATCCTCTCGATTTGTATTCTTCTATTCTCTATGCACGAGGGGTAATAGATTTTTTGCCTTCTCGTGCTTCTTGGAATCGGTCATGTCCTATAAAAAGATTTGATTTTGGATAAGAAATTGAAGGTTTTAGGACATATCTCATAAAAGACCAAATTTTGAAGATTCAGGAAAATTTTGAAGCTCACGATAGTTTGTAAAAAGTTTTGATGAAAAAGCTTGATCTCTTTCTGATTTTCAGTAGATTTATTCCATGGCAAGAACCAATTTCATAATAGTTAAATCATAAAAGAACAGGCATGCATCTTGAAAACAATCTGACAAGGGACAAAGAAACCTTGAAGGATACAAGAAAGTGACAAATTTGTTTGTGGGGTATTCCATTCATGTTTTGGATTTTGTCAATGTTCTTCAAACACTTCAAGCACAAGTCTACCTAAGGAATTGGCTTCGCATGAAATATTATAGGCCCATTGCTTGGTAGTCCTTCAGATCACATAATAGTGTCACCCCCGGAAGGGTGCCCGTGTTTTTCCCTTTTTCCAGGTATTGTTGCCGTGTTATGAAGATCTCTTTCACAACACAATACCTTGGGACACATATGATGAGAATCTCAGGGGGAGATACTTCCCTCCCCTTGCAATATAATAAATAACTGTTTAGAGGTGAATCGTGTAGCTTCTATTCATAGAGTGTTTAGTAAGGGTCTTCGTTCGATTGTACCCTCTATGTCTGTGCAAGCATGATTCAAGTGTATAGCCCCATAGAGTGTCTTGACAAAAGTGGTCACGTAAATGTGATTGAGACCGTGAGGCCGCACTTAAGTTAGACGAGAGCCGAGTATAAGCTCAAATGCCAATCGAATCCTGAGGCTTTAACCCCAAAGAGTAAATTTGATTAACGTGATTTGAAGTGGTGTGGCTTACACCTCATTCTCACGTGGGTCATTCCCGGGAGATTTTTCCCTCAACCGATAGGCCCATCTAAAGGATTAACTTGAAAATAAAATTGGATTGGCGAAAAAAAGGAGTTTGGATTTCTGATTTTCCCACAAGGGGAAAAGAGCATACTTTCCTATCCAATATCATTTTCTCCAAAAACACGCAAAAAAAGCTTAGTTCATTCCCCAAAGATTTAATTGTTTAACACAAAGAAAATGCGTCTAGGTTTTTGATCTTCCCAAAAGGGAAGAGAGCATAATCCCCTAACACTTGCTTTGGATTAGATAAAAAGATCTATCTAATTAATCTAGGTTCCTAAGAATATGATAAAAAACATGATCGTTTGGTTGATTTAGACTTGAGGCAACCTGCAAGACAAACGTGAGTAGTCTTTTGAATTCATGTCTTTGGCAAGCGATGCTGCAACACAACTAGTTAGTAGTTTCAAAATATTAGCCTTTGGAAAGCGTTGAAAACACAAAAACTACTAAAAAAAAGTTGTTAGCAAATGATTGATAAAAATTTGATAGAGCGCAGATGCTGGTTCAGGGTGCAGACACCAATTTTGTATTTTTTACCTCAAAAATGACAGAGATAGTGAAATAAACTATAAAACATAGAGAATCAAAAAATATTCTATACCAACAAAGACGCCAATCTGTATAGTGAAGACGCCGAATGATGATTTTCCTTAACCAGTGTTTTGGTGTAGACGCCAAAATATGAACCAACATTTACAAAGACACTGTTGTACCTGCAAGGCCAAAAAAAAAAAGCAAGAACAACAAAACAAGTTATTGCTTTTTTCTTTCTTAGCTCTCAAATTGATCAAAAAACTTATGCTGAGATTGATTAACCCTTAAAAACTGATGCTCTTTAATGATTTATCAAGAATTTGTTCCCTTTAATAAAAAATTTCCATTATAACTGCTTGTAAAACTGATTTCTACTAAAAAATAGAATGTTAAAACACTAAAAAGCAGTGGGAAACACAATGGATCTTGACAAATGAAAAGTTAGGTGTGTTAATCTCAAGCAAAATAGTATAACATGGAGACACCAATTCAGGTTTCATAGACGCTGGTTTAGCAAAGACGGTGAATGATGGTTCAGGAAGAACTGGTGTTTGCACAGACACCTCTGTGTAAATCGGAGACGCCTATCCATGAGTTTGGCAAAATTTAAAAGAAAGAGACAAGAAATTAGAAGGGTTTTAGGGATGTGGCTCCCACTGGGCATGCCAGAATGTGTATGAGTAAATCTTCAACCTGTTGGGAACAAGCTCAAACATGAGAAGTTAGCGGGTTAGCACATATAATTCATGAAATAAGCAAGAAACCAACAAGACATCATCATAACATCAGATGGAGCTAAAACAAGCTATTGCACCCTATACTACTTGTTTTATTTGCTCTTTTAGATTGATTGTGAATGTTCTCTCTCAAACACAAATGGAGTGGATCCCCAATGCAATGCAACTATGGATGCAAGATTGGAAACAAAGAAGAGATTCAAGAACTAGTCTCAAATTCTTCTCAAAGATGATGTCTAAAACTATAAAAATGATATGCAACATGCAAGATAAAAATATGATTCATTATCCATTTAGCCTTTCATGTAACTTCTAAATGATTTAAACATAAAAAGAATGAAACTAGCAATGAACTTCTAAAACTAAAATAGCATAATAACAATGCAAGAATGAGAGATGAAAATACAAGAGGAGAAGGCCTCTATTTATAGATTTTTGGGAGAGAAGAGGAGGGCTTGAATGAGGTGACACCTATGTGGCATCCACATAAGAGCCACATATGGGAAACATAGGCTTGGAAGGGATGGCTATTTTGGAGTCAAACATAGCATTAAATGTTTGCGTGGCTCAAGATATTCAAGTGGGGGACAAATTTGTAAGAGTATTTAAGAGGAATGGGTGGCCATTTTTGAGAGAATTTTCACACCTGTGAGAATTCCATTAGTATTAAAAGGGTTAGGAATCACCCTTTTAAGTAGGATCAGAGGATGATTAGGTGGGGAAGTATGCTTAGGAAGTGAGGTGATGGGTGTAGAGTATGAATAGAGTAGGCCTCTAGATTAGGTTAATAGGTTTCTAGCTAGGGTTCAGATTATCATCCAAATTAGATTTGAATAAATCATAGCTTAGAATAATTAGGGATATGGAGGATTTTTAATAAATATAAATTTATTAAAAAGGGATTTTATGAGACAAATGTATTTAAATAAAATACATTAGGATAGTATTTAGATTATTGATAAATACTAGAAATGAAACTATTTAATTGATTAAATTAAATAGTTAGATGAACAAAATGGAAATTAATATTAATAATAATATTAATATTTTTAGATGTCTACAACCGTACATTATTAAATAGAGTAGTGTGGTAGGATATAAGAAAGAAACCTTATTGAAGATAACCAATTCTATAATTCATTCTATCTCACGACCCCAACATTTTTGTCAGAGGTTGTTCTAACTATAATTGAAACCCTATGTCTCACAAGGCAGTACAACATATGACACTCATGGAGGCTTTGTCTAATGTCAAGCTAAGGTGTCCTTCTTTAGAGTGTTTGGAAATGATGCATGGAAATCCATTCCAAATGGTAGATGTAAGGAAATGCATGATAAGAGTCATTGGTCCATCTTTGTTGTCTTGTGAGGATGTGAAGTGTTATCAATTGTGTGTGTGTTTGTGCTACATTATCCAGTCGTTTGTCTAATACATTACAAAATAGAATCAATACTTATTCAAAGAGAAAATACAAATTTGGAGACCTTATAATACCAAAGCATAGGTAATCCACATTCTCAATCCAGCTTAGCACGTTTGGATTCCATTCTATTTTTATTTCTCTGTCATATCCTTGTCATTGCTTTCCTCAAAGGTTGTGTCTTGCACAAAGGGGTTGCTCACATCTAGTGAAGTGTTCAATGACACATGCACACCGGAAACATATAAACCAGGTTGCTTCACAGTGTTGACATACTGACTAGCATCTTTGCTCAATGATTTATCAAGATCTATTTCAACTTTCTTTGATGATTCACCTATCTCAATTGGTTTGGGCTTATGATCCTTAGGTGGTGAGTGTTGGAAATGAGATAAGTAACTGAGAGGGGAGGGGTGAATCAGTTACTCCAAAACAAATCCTTTTTGTCCCTTAGATGTCTTAAACAATATAACACTGTTACTCGGTTAATTAAGATATTCTTCTATAACTCGGGTGTTAAAGAAATCTTGATGATATACAATGCAATTATACTTTAGTGATTAAGTGCTGAAACATAAAGCATGAAACAAATAACATATACATAGGTGACACCAAGATTTAACGTGGAAACCCAATATGGGAAAAACCACCAATGTAACTAGTTACTATTTTTCACTCTTCTAAAGTGAGCCCTGTTAGGAGCCAACCCTGTTAAAGGTTGCAAAAAAAACTGTTAGGTGTGATCCTATTAGAGGATTTAAATCACCCTATGAGGAGTGGCCTTATTAGAGGTCTTTAGCACTTCCATATAGGAATGCTATCTTGTGAGAGGATTTACAAAAGGACTATTAAGTCTACTCTGTTAAGAGATTTGAGATCACTGCTACAATTATTACAAAGTAACAATGAATTGACCTGTATGTGTAAGCAACTGTATTTTCTGATTCAGATCTCTATTCTAATTATAATTGGTTCCTTGCTGATCAAATATTCTATTGCAGCTCCGAGTGTTTTGTACTTAATCAGAATCACAAAATTCCACACTTCTACTTCTCTTCAAATTTTACACACACTTCTCACACATTCAATCCAAACTTGACCTTTCATATATATGATAAGCCCTGTCAAGTCATCTTGAATATACTTCTAAATAAGTAATAAATCATAATTCAGTCAGCCTCATATAACCAATTAATTATAGAATGTAAACACTAAAAAAATCTTTCTACTCACCAATTGTGCTCAGTCTAAATGTAGACATTTGTGTAACATCATTACATAAGTGTAAATACATGTGTACTATCAATGACAATACACAATTGAATAATTGTCTTCAACAATCTCCCTCTTTGGCATTGATGGCAACACAACATGTCATAATACAAAGAATTGTAGAGCAACACAAGAATTTCTTTAACGTCTTTAGCTTCATTTCGGTTCTCATCCAAAAAAAACCCTCTTTCATCAAACTATGTCTCTTGATAAGATTTCTCCCTCTGACATCAAACTCTCCCTCTTTCTTTTATGAACTCTCCCTTAAGTAATTTCTTATGTATTATAGATAACTCTCCCTCTTTGACAACAAATTCCAAAGACTCCATCTCCATAAATACTAATTATCAATACCAATAGTCAATACTATCTCTCTTTGAATTTGTAATGTACCTGAGTGTACTAATTCATCTGCAATGGGCTCTGATGTACCTGCATCAACTGATAGATCTTCTTTGTGGCTTGGGTTGATGCATCACTAAACTGTATTTTAGTGAGCTTCGTCTAAGATACAAAAATGTATCCTTAGATAAAGGTTTGGTGAAAATATCTGCAATTTGTTCTTTAGTACTCACATTTTCCAACCTTACTTCTTTATTCTGTACTAATTCCCTAAAAAAGATACTTTATTGCTATATTCTTGGTTTTGGTGTGCATCATTGGATTATTTTAAATGTTAATGGCACTGGTGTTTTCACAGTAGATAATAATTGGTTCTTTCACTTCTTCCTTCATTCCTAATTACAACTGCGTGAACCATATGATGATTGAACAGTTCACTGTTGTAGCAACATGTTCTGCCTCTGCTGTAGACTGAGAGATACAATTCTATTTCTTGCTAGTCCAAGATACTAACCTCTTTCCAAGAAAGAAAGCTCCAACACTGGTGCTTTTCCTGTCATCAACACTTCTAGCCCAATCAACATTAGTGAATGTCTTCAAATCAAAGTTCCCACCTCTCTTATACCATAAACCATATTATTCAATACCCTTCAGATATCTCAAAATTCTTTTGATTGCCATTAGGTGATTGTCTCTGGGATTAGCTGAAAATATTGCAACAATACCAACTGCTAATGCAATATCAGGTCTAGTGTGAACAACATATTGCAATTTTCCAATCATGGATTTGTAGTTTTTCTGATCCACCTCGTTTGAATCGTCATCCTTAGATAATTTTTTTCCATTACACATGGGTGTTCCAACATGTTTTGAATCTTCCATTCCAAATTTCTTGAGTATCTCCTTGATATATTTTGATTGAGTAATATAGATACCATCCTTCATTTGATGAAATTGTAATCCAACAAAGAATTTTATCTCACCAAACATAGACATCTCAAATTATTTACTCATAGCTATAGAGAATGCTCTGCATAAGTCATCATATCCAGTGAATAATATGTCATCAACAAATATCTCTGCTAACAATATTTTGTTCTTTGGTCCTTCTTTGATGTACATGATACTGTTATCATTAGTTCTCTGAAATCCACTATTTACTAGGTCACCATGCAGTCTTTCATACCAGGCTCTGGGTGCTTTCTTCAGTCCATACAATGCTTTGTGAAACTTGCAAACCATATTCCTTTTGCTAGGATCAACAAATCCTTTAGGTTGTTCAACGTAGACTTCTTCTAGGATTCCATTCATAAATGCAGATTTCACATCCATTTGATATACTTTGTATCCTTTATGTGCAACATATGCCAGAAGAGTTCTGACTCCTTCAAGTCTTGCAACAGGAGAAATTTTTTCTCCATAATCAATACCCTCTTCTTGAGCATATCCTTTGCAAACTAGTCTGGCTTTGTTTCTAGAAAATTCACCATTTTCATTCATCTTATTTCTAAAAACCCACTTGGTTCCAATCACATTCTTGTCCTTTGGCCTAGGCACAAGAGTCCAAGTTTTGTTCTTCTCAATCTGCTCAATTTCTTCATTCATTGCCTCTATCCAACTTTCATCATTCAATGCATCTTTAATAGTTCTAGGTTCAAATTCACTTAGTAAACATGTACCTTTGATTTTGTTCCTTGTCATTACACCTTCTATCTGATATCCAATTATTTTCTTAGGTGCATGATGCCTTCTAACATATCTATAAAGTACTGGATCCTTCAGTCTTGATTCTAGACTTGATCCACTAGGTATATCATCCTCAAACATTCTTTCCCGTTCTTCTATCCGATGCTTGGGTCCCACTGTCTGTAACTCAGCTTCTTCTGTCTGTGACTTGGGTCCCTCTATCTGTGACTCGGTCTCTTCTACCAACAACTCAAGTTACACACTTTGCAACTCAGGTTGTACAATTTGTGTTAGCATATTCAGTGGTTGATAGTTCTATTGTCTAATCACCATTGCTCGAGTCATAGGCATAGCATCATGTTCATGATACACAAAGTTCCTATAGTCTTCAGGCTCTTTACTGCTCTTCTCTTCATATCTTTTTGCAAACTAATCAATCTTGACATGTACACTTTCTATGACTTTATGAGTAGTAAGATTCAGACATTTTTATGCTTTGCTTTTACATGAGTAACCTAGGAATATTCCTTCATCACTTTTTGCATTTAGTTTTCCATTTCTTACTTCCTTCAAGATGTAACATTTACTTCCAAATACTTTGAAATAATGAACATTAGGTTTATATCCATACCACAATTTAAAAGGTGTTTGGTTACTACCTTTCTTCAGTTGAACTCAGTTCAAGGTGAACACTATAGTGTTGATGGCCTCCATCCAGTATTTGGCAGCAACATTCTTTTCAATCATTAGGGTTCTGGCACAATCCATAATGGATTTATTTATTCTTTCTGCTATTCTATTTTGCTATGGTGTACTAGGGGCAGATACCTATCTTTTGATTCCTCTTTCATTATAGAATTTATTGAACTCATTAGAAATGAATTCTCCTCCTTGGTCAGATCTTAGACATTTTAGTTTCTTTCCTATTTCCTTTTCAACTCTTGCAAGATACCATTTAAACTTCTGAAAAGCTTATGATTTTTCTTTGAGAAACATGACAGTCATCATTTTGGAGTGATCATCAACAAACAGAATAAAATATTTCTCTCTAGTATAGCTTGTTTTTCCAATTGGTCCACAAAGGTCAATGTGTACCAATTCCAAGATTTCATCAGTATTGTAATTCTTACTCTTGAAACTTGTCTTGCTAATCTTTTTGATTTGACATTGTTTGCATGTTGCTAACTTGGGTTTCTTGAAAATAGGAATACCTCTAAATCTCTTGTTCTTTCTTATGTTTACTAGATTATCAAAATTTACATGACACAACCTTTTATGTCATAGCCAACTTTCTTCTACTTGTGCAATGAAGCATGAACCTTCAGTGAGATCAAGATAGAATAGATTACCTTTTGTTTTCCTGCCAGTTCCAACTAGATTCCCTTTACCATCCAGGATCTTGGCCTTACCATTCATGAATTTTACCTTGAAGCCAATGTTGTTTAGCTATGCTACACTGAGTATATCTCTCCTTAGTCCTTCAACCCAAAAAGCATTATCACATTTTATTCCTTCTGTAAGAGAAATGCAACCTTTTCCTTTTACATACTAGGGTTCATCATTCCCAAAATTGACACTCCCACCATCATAGTGTTCAAGATGTTCAAATTTTGTCTTATCACTAGTCATGTGATGAGAAAAACCACTATAAATTATCCATGTGTCATTTTTACTGATATGTGAGAAAAGTGTTGTCTTTTCATCTTCTTCATCTGACTCATCCTTTATAGAAATATAAACCATTTTATCTTCTTCTTCATCACTGTCAGAATCATTAGCAATAGAAAAAGACTTCTTACCTTTTTCCTTGTAGCTCTTGTAATTCTTGAAATATTTCTTGCCTTTGTACTTGTACTTTTCCTCATCTTTGTCTTCTTTGTTCGGACACTTGGCAGCAATGTGACCAACCTCATTCCATGAGAAAAAAATTAGTAGCATTTTACCTTTGTATTTACCTTTGGCAGCTCTGCTTGCAAGTATGCTTCAATGATATCTAGATCTTCATCATCAGATTCATCAAAACTATCACTTTCAATCTCCTTTCCTTTACCAAGGTTTAATTTATCTTTGAATGCAGACTCAAGATTTCTAGAGTTAGGAGAATAATTGTCAAAGTTTTCCAGCTCAAAAGTTGTAAGCCTTTCAACTAATGTATCTAGAGTTATATCCTTATTGCACCTCATCTCTTGAATAGCTGAAACTCTAATAGCATAGATAGGAAGTAAAGTTATTAATACCTTGTTGAGCACTGTTGTATCTTCAATTATTCCTCCTGCAGCTCTAATGGCACTCACAATCTTCTTGATTCTTTCACTGTATCTTGTAATTTCTTCTCCTTCTTTCATTTTCATCTGGTCAAATTGTCCTCTGAGACTTTCTTCTTTGGATTGCTTTACATTTGCATATCCTCCATGAAAGTCCTATAATTTCCTCCACATATCATAGGCTGTAGGGAAGTCCTTGACTTCATCAAATTGCGAGTAGCTGTATGAAGAAGATATATCAATCATCATTACATTATGAAGCTTCCATTCCATCATCTGTTCCACAGTCATAGTCCCTATTAGTTCCACATATTTTCTGTCCAAAAATTGCAGACCAACATCTCCAATAGTAGATATATGTAGTTTCATTAGCTCTTTCCATGCAATGAAGTTGTCTTTGTTTAGCTTTGGGATCTCCCTTCTATAAGACATCTATGATCTTTAGCTTAGGCCTTGAAACCATTTTTGAAAGCATTTGATGCTCTGATACCAATTTTTGTAAATGAGATAAGTAACTGAGAGGGGAAGGGTTAATCAATTACTCCAAAACAAATCATTTTTGTCCCTTAGATGTCTTAAACAATATAACACTGTTACTTGGTTAATTAAGATATTCTTCTGTAACTTGGGTGTTAAAGAAATCTTAATGATATCCAATGCAATTATACTTTAGTGATTAATTGTTGAAACATAAAGCATGAAAAAAATAACATATACACAAGTGACACCAAGATTTAATGTGGAAACCAAATATGGAAAAAACCACCAATGTAACTAGTTACTGTTTTTCACTCTTCTGAAGTGAGCCCTATTAGGAGTCAACCCTGTTAAAGGTTACAAAATACACTGTTAGGTGTAATCCTGTTAGAGGATTTAAATCACCCTGTGAGGAGTGGCCTTGTTAGAGGTCTTTAGAACTTCAACATAGGAATTCTACCTTGTGAGAGGATTTACAAAAATACTGTTAAGTCTACTCTGTTAAGATATTTGAGATCACTGCTACAATTGTTAGAAAGTAACAATGAATTGACCTGTATGTGTAAGCAACTATCTTTGTTGATTCAAATCTCTATTTTGATTATAACTAGATCGTTGCTGATCAAATATTCTATTACAACTTCAAGTGTTTTGTACACAATCAGAATCCCATCTGATTTCTCCTTCACTCTTCATACCATAGAATTCCATACTTCTTCTCTTCAACTTTTACACACTTCTCACACATTCAATCCAAACTTGACCTTTCATATATATGATAAGCCATGTCAAGTCAGCTTGAATATAATTCTAAATAAGTAATAAATCATAATTCAGTCGGCCTCATGTAACCAATTAATTATAGAATGTAAACCACTATTAGTCGGCTGACACTGGATTATCAACTTGGTTAACACTGAGTTTCTTTGATGCTCGACCATGACTAAAATTCCCGAGTGACTCGATCAACACTGAAAAACTCTTTCTATTCACCAAATGTGCTCGGTCTGAATGTAGACATTTGTGTAACATCATTACATAAGTGTAAATACATGTGTAACATCAATGACAATACACAATTGAATAATTGTCTTCAACATGCGAGATGTCCTTAGTTTCAGTTCCCATCAAATATTTCTCCACTGCTCTCTGTGTCTCCTCAATTACTTCATCATATTTTCTTCCCATTATCTTTACTAATCTTGTCTTTGTTCTCAGTAAATGTTTTAGTTCCTAAAATATCCTTTCCATTTCTTTCACAGATACAACAAGAAACATGCCTTCAATTTCTTGTTCTCTAATTAATTCATCTTCCTTCTGTGCTAATTGTTTCCTTATCTCCAGTTTCTCATATAACTCCTTAGGTACACATCCTCCATTCTCCAACAAATTCTTCTTAAGAACAAGTAAACGATTAATCACTATGTCCTCAATCAAAAAAATTTCAGATGCTTCATACCTATCATTGTATTTAGCCAATGAAACAAGCTTCCCTTGCTCAATAATCATTTTCTTTAGCATTTTCATATCTGGTTTCTATAGTTGTCTTATATTGGTGGTTTCTTTTTCAACTTTCTTCTCTTCTCCTTTTTCCCTCTGTTTCTTAGGAGGTGAGTCCAGTTTAGTGGACCTTGTGTTTCTTCGAGGTACAAGCTTTGATGTCTCTTCCTGTGATGTCTTCCATGGTGGTGAGGGTGTAGTTACATCTATCATAGTAGAAAGTGGAATAACTACCTGCACAACTTCTGGAGGTGGAAGGGCTGTTGTAGCAGTGCTTGCTAACCTAGAAGATCTCTCTGTCATCTTCTTCCTCAATTCTCCCTTAATATATTAAGCTTTTTCTCCAAGGGCCAAATGCTCTGATACCAATTATTAGGATTGAGTAATAATGAGAGGGGAGGGGGGGTGAATCAGTATTAAAACACTTTATAAACTTATTTATCCAATTTATACTCAACCATGCAATAAATGAAATGAAAAGAACATGCACATAAAGAAAACAACTCATAACACCATGATTTGTTCACGAGGAAACCCTAGCCAAGGGAAAACCCCGGTGGGGATGATACCCACAAATAATGCACTAAGAGTATAGTGTCCCTATTAGGAGACCTAGCCCTGTTAGCAGCTGAATATTACATTTAGTACATATCCCTATTAAAGGATAGAAAACCCTGTTAGAGGTATACAATGAGCACACAACTCTACAATCATAAAATCTATTATGTTACAATGATTTATCAAAAGTGAACAATACAAGCATCTATTATTCTTAAGTAGTCCCAATTATAGATCACATCAAATTTTGTCTGATCCTAACATCACAATGCATCAACACATTCCACACACATTCCATATCATCCTTCATTTTAAAAAATTTCTACTTATATACTCGATCTCAAAAAGATTCTTCCAGTCAGCTCTCAAGAACACCATAAAATGTGTCCAACACTTAACCAAATATCAAATCCATAGTTGACGATCATACATTAACAAAAGTGAGGTAGGACCCAATCCAAATCCAACTTAGCACTTTTGTATTCCACGTTATACTCCCTTAATCATCGTGATCATTCAATTGCTCTGTTACACTGCTATACAGTCTTCGCCTATCTTCAACATGCTATAACTCTTAATGATCAACTCCAAAACACAAGAGAACTTAAATGAAGGTGTACTATATCCCAAATTTTCTCCCTCTAAGCTCGCATGACTTAGATCTTCATATACTATGTGCGCTGACCAAAACTGTATGAATGTACATTGTAAACTGCATTTTGGACTTAGTCATTTTAACAAAACTGAATATACAAAACTGTGTTGTATTCCAAGCGACCGTGAAGATGACTAGTGTTTCCATAAATGACAACATCTATGCAATCCTAAATGGGCTACTTTCCAATAGTATAATGTATGATGGGGAAGCTTCCCTTTGTGCTCCTTCTACAACTTCTAAGCTTCTCTGCAAAATGTCCAACTTAGGAACTATTAGATTCCTCAAGTCAAAAAATATCACAAGAATTCTTTTCCTCTCCACTTCAAAGACCTTGATCTTGTCATTTATTATGACAACTTCCTTCATATGATTAGATGTAAAATCCTTTGATGAATCAAATTATTTTTTCTTATCTGCCAATAATTTTTTATTGTTGTCCAACAACTTATCAATATCAGACACATGACTGAAAGGATTTATACAAAGTTGCAACACTGCACTTCCTTCCTTGATTTCTCTTTTAATCTTATTTATTCTTGTGTCTAAACATTTCTTATCTTTACTAATCAATGAGCATAAATTATGAAATATTTTATTCACAAAATCCTTTTGAGATTTGTCCTTTGCTACCTTCTCCAAGGATTCAAAATGTGCATCAAAATTATTCAACAAATGCTCTCATTGATAAAATATAGCATTACCTAGATTGATCTGCACATGTGGTAAAGTTCTTGAAAGTACATCAACTGCCCTGAATAGAAGTTTGCTTTCCTTCCCCTTCTTACTCAAGGATTTTTCTATTGGCTTAGCTTGAGCCAATATTGCTATTTTTCTTAGCTCATCTTCTTCCATGCTCTCAAGATCAATATAAATTCACAAACCAAGTGATTCATGTGAATCTCTTGCCAAAAATTCTCTAGTTATACTAGAAGATGGACTGGTTTTTGTCTTCTCATGCTTTGATTCCTCCGGTTTCTTTGTAATTTCAGCATGTTTCCTTTAGTCCTATCAGACTTCTTCTCGATTCTTACTATCACAAGTATGTCAGGTAATCTTTGTATCCATAACATCAATATGTTCATCAATTTCCTTACCTATCTCAGTCTCAACATGTATATCTTTTGTGACTTCCTTTTATGACATGATTTCTCTTAATTCATGCTCGAACATAATGTTTTCAGGATTAGTGTAGGGATACTTCTCTTCTTCTTTCTTCTCATCATCATGAAGGGTAATTTCCACACCCCCAATATAAACATCAGGTTCCTTAATTAATATTTTATCCTCTTTCTTCTTAGTTCTAGGATATTTTCCTTTAGGTGCATCATGCCCGACTTTAGTGAGAATCTTACTGATAATGTCATCAATTTCTATAATAATTTCGACTATCTTTCCATCCATTAGCATATTTACTCTTATTTTTATCAAAATCCTCTTCTTTTCTTCTTCAAGTAAATATTTTATTTCATTATTATTGATCACTGGACACATGTTGGATATTACTATCTTCCTTATCCTTTTATCTTCATTTAAATTTGTTAGTCTTTTCTCTTCCAATTTTTCATATAAATGATCAAGTATCTGATCCTTTACCTCAACAAGTGTTCTACTGAATTTGTTCAAATAAGTAAGTATACCTTGTTCTAATATTCCTCTTTCAACTTCATCAAATAATTGATAGTACTTATTTAATTTAACCAAAATACCATGCTTAATAATTTATTCAAGATCATATCAACAACATTCTCACCTTTCCATACACTCATAGGTGAATCCTTTGCAATTCTTGCTGCAGTAGCACTTTTAGATCTTAATCCATTCTTCAACTGATTTGATTCAGTGGATGGATCATCATTGTCCATCTTTCCTCTCTTCTTTTTAGGACCAATACTCTTTTGTTTCGGTCTCCTTAGTACAAGTTTAAATTTAGCTTAGGTTGCACTTCTGGTAGTCATTTGACAAGATGATATATGAGTTGATGGAGAAGGAGTAGCCTCCTCTTCAATATCAATTGGCGTAGCTTGTGCCTCTAGCTTGTTCCTAATTCTTTCCATCTTATCTTTAGTAATCCTATCCTTTTTTTGATAGTTGATCTACAAGACCTTTTCTCCTATCTCTAGATTGCCTTAATTATTCTTTCAAATTGTCAATGAATCCATTAGCTTCTTTCAATTTTTATTCTAGACCAAAAATGCGAGCATTAGATTTGTCTAGGTTCTTAAGTGAATTCAAAAGATGAATCTAAATATTTCTAGGAGATCCCATCAGGATCTTCCTCAAGTTGTTAAAATTCTTCCAAGGAACTAGGCTCTGATACTAATTCTTAGGAATAGGGAGCACCAAGAGAGGGGTGAATCAGTGAAAAAATATTATTAAATTTATTCTTCTGAAACCATAACTTAATACATAAATTATATGCATGTAAACCAATCAAGATACTCAACATGAACACCATAACACCACAAATTTTTTATCAAGAGAAACCCGGTTAAGGGAAAAACCCTAGTGGGGATGATACCCACAAATATATTAGTACTACAGTAATAAGTTCCTTGTTAAAGGCATAAGTAGAAATATGGGAATACACTTGCATTCAAGCTTATATCCTAGAGCTCATTGCTCATTTAAAAAACCAAAAACATCAAGGCTTACAACCAATTACATTATCAAAATGGACTTAGAGTCCTATATCGAACCGACTAGTAGCATCAACAATGCCTATACAATTCTGATGAATCATTGAACTTGATCTCTTCTTACTATATTGACATCACCATCTTATTCTAATCACAATCATAATATTTATGTCTTTGTAATCAAAACTTGATCTTAAATATGAAATCATAAGCTCAAAACTCAAAATATTTCAGTCCAAATAAGAGTAATGAAACATGTATAAGCCTTCACCAAAACATGATCAAAACATAAGACCAAATCTTGCTAACCAATTGAATTATCCTTTGATTTTGGCTCTATCATAAAAAATCACCAAATTGTTAACCAAAATTGATTTACCAATTGTACCAACTTGATTTCTCCAAACTATCTCGTTCCTCCCAAAAATTTGTCAATACAATATTCCCCAGTGAATATCTCATGCATATGATAACTTCAAAATTTGCGATGACCATATTAGACAAAATAGTATGTCTACATTCATGTCCTACAATTGCAAACTCTAACTATCAAAAACTTGTCCGAACCATATTTATCTATCCGACTAGTCTTTATTCCGGTTCTAGTACTTAGACAAATACAAACATCAAATCCTTTGGTAAAATGTCTTATCTGCAACAAGGCCAAGAGTAATGATATTAGTTTCCATCAATGACAACATACCATGCACCGTAAAGTGACTCTTGCCAACACTAATATCCAATTTATAGAATTATTTGGTATATCCCTTCACACAAAGATTATTTTGTTGTAGATTTTGCAACTTCCTGAATTAATTCACTTGGTAATTAGTAGGTAATAATTTTTCCTTCAATTTGTTCACCATCCTATCCCATGATTTTATTTTTTCTTTGTCCCTTCTTTGTTCATCGATATGAAAATGTTACCATTATAATGATGCATGTCCTTTTAAATTTGTGGAGGCATACTTAACATTCTTATCTTCATTGGTACCTTCATAATCAAAGTACTTCTCCATCTCTGTGATCCAATCAAGTAATTCATTTGAATCAAGGTTACCATGATAATTAGGTGGATTGAAATATGGTCTTGCATTAAATCTAGTTAGGATTGTATAAATCTATCATCTCCTTGTTCAAATTTAGGTTTGGGTTGTGTTTCACCCCCTTCAACTATTTATTCATTTGTTTCTTCCTCTCCATCACTTACATCTTCAATGTGTTGACCTCTCCTCTGGGCCATCTATACAACATCCAATCTAACTACAATTTTTCTAATCATATCCAACACAACTAAATCTACACCTCTCCTTTGACTTCTACCATTTCCTCTCTGATCCATCCTAAGCGTATCCTCTCAAATTGTGGGTCATATTCTCACACAGCAACTCCAAAACCAATAAGATTAAGGAGTTCACCAACTCAAGAACCATGATCTTTGGCAATAGAATTAGAAATGGTCAGCTCTAATACCACTTGGTGTAGCTAAGGATAGGAGGAACCTTAAATAATTCAGTCCAATCCTAGAAGGAGTCACACAATGGAAGACACACAAATTATGGAGATATATGCAAGATCCTATTTCATATTATCATCCATAAATCAAGTACAGTGCATCTGTAACATGCAATATTACAGTCCAGGCGTACATGCCTATTCTAGAACCTTTTATAGGTTATCTTTTTATACTATCTATCACAAGCTCATGCTGATAGTTTTATCTACCAAATATATACTATTTCTCCATGTTTCAAATGGGCCAATTACATCAGTTTATAAAGCCTTCACAAGCATCGGGTCGGCCTGGGAAATATTACATTCTCCAAGAATAAGAAAACATATTACATTATAGGTCAAGGCCTAAATCATAAGAATCTCTCACAAATAGATAAAACATGATGAGAGAACCCATAAGTAGGCTGACCATGCACATAATATCATCAAGATATCTACCACAAAGCTTTGCTGATCGGAAAAATCCTTCGCGAGATCAAAAAATACAATCTGGCTGTGAAATGTGAAGGACAAAGATGTCCCGCCAGAAATCCAAGAAATATCACATGTGAAAAAACCAATCAAGATGCAAACCTAGGTGAAGGTAAAACATGATGCCTGGAACACTCCATGAGGTGTACGACATCAACTGATCGAAACTGAAATAATGCTGAAAGAAACTTAGCAACAAATAAACTAGAAAATTGAAATTAAAAACTATATATTTTTGGTTGATACAATATATCCAAGAACCCAAGATGCTCTTGCATTAATTTATCCCTCTAATTGGGCTAGATGCAATTTTTTCTTTATTTTAAACCCCTTTAATCTATTAATTGAAAGAAATGACCAATTTTTAAAAAAATATTATTCATTGCATGTTTAAAATAAAAAACCCTATATAGATCACACATTAGACTCTATATTCTTGTATACAACAACAAATCAACATATAAAACCTGCATGTAAACATAAATTAGGAAATGTGTAGAAATTAGAATAAATACACACAAAAGTAGAACACATATATAATTAAGTGGCTCAATTGTGAAAATTGCCTATATTTTGTTTACATGCAAATATTAGATTCACAAATTTATAAGATTTAATGTGTTTCACATTGGGTTCACCAAAATGTAGACTATAAAATAGAAATCATAAATATACATGATATAGCCAACTATGAAGGCTAAAACATCATGTAAAAGAAATCCTAATCTCATCAATAGAATTGTAAAATGAAATGCACACAAAAACAAAAAGAAGCCATCATCATGCATATTATTCACTCCATTCTATTGTTCTTCTTTCTCCTCTAAATTGGTGTTATTTTTTTATATTAAGATAGTTTAAAAAGCTTGTACATCTTCAAAGACTGTTACTGTCATAGAGCTCCTACCAATTAGACAATCTATAGTATCATCTTTTTCTTTGTGTCATCATATACATACATCATTATAGAATTTAGATCCTTCCTTTACTATGGACATAGAGTCTCAAGTGTATCAGAATTAATACATTAAATAAAAAAAGGAAATCTTTAACCATCAAGCTAGTTAGTCCAGTTGTCATTACTGTTGCCTCGTCCTGCGGTAACATTGTTCCACGAGTCTTCACCATGGAAGACTGATCTTGTGTTACCTTAAATAGAAGCACTATCTCTAGTCCATTCACCTTTAGGATAAGCAACCCCAACTCTAGACCAATCATCTGTGAATTGGTTGGAGGCATCAATCACTATCTCATGATTAGAGTTCCAAGGATTTCTATCCATATCTCTATTTTGAGTTTCTTCCATTTTAAGTTCCTTAATAAACTAATGAAGTTTTTCTAATTCATTTGGATATAGCATGCCTTTATGCTGATTAAGATAAAGAATATCCTTAATATCATCTTTTTGGATCACTAGAGAGACTTCTCTCGTCAACATCATGAATCTCTCTTTAGAAATATCCATCATTGTAGAAACCTATGTCATAATGTGATAATGAATGAGTTTATTTCTAAACTCACTAAGTTGCCTCTTAGTATTTTGAAAAATTTCTCCATTCCTATCCTTCAAGAGGAACTAAAAAATCTCACATGTTAAAACTGACTAAAAATTATTCAACTTAAGATCAAATGATTCCACAAACCCAACAAGATTTCACTCCAAGAAAGACCAGGATGACTATTCCATAGAATAGAAGACCCAAAAAAATGGACCACACACCACGAGCATGTTTACAGTCAAAGAACAGATGCTTCAAATATTCAGGAACATAAAACACCCCAAAGACAATAGGCTCAATACCCACAGAGGATAGGGAAGACCCCACTACCAACTTCTTAAGAAGTAATAACCATCTAAAGAAAGATTTTTTTTTGGTTCAATGGGAGAATGCCTGAAAAAATTAAACAAGAAATTCTATTTAGAGAAATCCATATCTCAGCCCCAAAACTGGTTGACCCGATTGATAATTGAACAATCATCTTTCAACATTTTATATATGGTTTTAGTGGATGCATCTCTAAGAATGATACCATCAACCCATTTAAGTTGGTGCACAAAAGTATCAATATTCAAAAAATTTCCAGGAAAGAAATAACCAAGAGCTTTAGCAATTAAAGAGTATTTTTTTTTTTGAGAGGAGGGAATACCAAATTTTGAACTTATCTCAGCCCATGACCCTAACCGGTTATAAAAAATGTCTCTGATTAGAAAAATTCATTTTTTCATTCCAAATCTTAGCTAAGAAGTTTTGAGTCAATGGTAAGCATTTGTTGTTCAAGTACACCCCTACCAGATAGATCTATCAGCAACAACATAATATGGAGAGCCACCAAAAAACCCTTTAGATGAGAGTAATGTTCTTACATGGGTCCATGCCTTCCACCAGGAATTAATCACACTTGAGAACAAAAAAAATCATATTAAAATCTCCCATAACAATATCATAGAGCAGAATATCCTTCCATTGTTTACCTCGTTTAATAACATATTTTTTCAATGTTGTTTCTAATCAGAACTTTCCATAGTTCATTCCCATTCAGGGCTTTAAACATCCATTTAGATGAAAGAGCCATACCATGATCCCTAATAGCTCTAATGCCAAGACCACACAAGTTCCATGGTTTACATCACCACTCCCACTTTACATAGTGTCTTTTATTTTTCCCCATGCCATCAGACCACAAGAAGTCCCTCATATTCTTTTCAATTTTATTACACTAATAATTAGAAAGTAACCATGAAGAGGAGAAGTAAATATGATGAGAGGAAAGAATTTTTTCCAAAATTTGCACCCTCCCAACCAAGGAGAGAATACGTTTTTTCCATTTCAAATGCTTATTTTCAATATTAGAGAAGACTCATAACCACATATCCTTTAAGGATGGTTCAACTGCAAAGGGAATACTCAGATATCTGACAATGGTATTCAGTCCATCCCACTACCAAACTTTAGAGACAAGCTAGTTAGGAGCCTCCTTTGTCCATCCCAAAGAAGTGGATTTATGAGGAGCAATTTTTTCTCCAGAGTCCAAGCAGAAAAAAATTAATCTGTTAACTTCATTGTCAAAGTTCTCCTCCTCGAGCTCAAGGAAGAGTGTTGTGTCATCTGTAAACTATGCATTAATAAGTTCCTCATGATTGGGGAGAGATATGCATTTGAACTGGGGTCCAAGATCTGGGTATCTAAAAATGTAGTATAGTGCATCAACAACAATGCCAAATAATGCAGGGGCAATGAGGCACCCTTGCCTAATGGATCTCCTAAGGGGGATTGCTTATGATAGTTCACCTTTGATTTCCACAATAGTAGAGGAGTCCTAAAATAATATACGAATCCATCTTCAGAAGTAGGGAGGAAAGTCAAATGCATGAAACATACCCATGATAAAGGGCCATTAAATTCTATCATATGCCTTCTCAAAGTCTAGAAGGATCATAGCCAAATTTTGACCATCTACCTTGGCCTATTGCATAGCCCCCCAAATAGTAATCAAATTCTCAGGGATATACCTTCCTTTGATAAAACCTGTCTGGGTGACAAAGATAAAGTTCTTTAACAATCTAGCAATCCTCTAGGCTAGTACCTTAGCAATAATGTTATAGGACAGATTCAACAGAGTGATAGGTCTCTAGTTTTTTACTAAAGTTTTGTCACCACTCTTAGGTAATAGTTTAATGACCACTTTGTTAATGTCTTTACCTAGAGACCCACTTTCAAGAACATCCTCATACACAACCAATAACTATGAAACAATCCAGTCCACATGTTTATAAAATTTAGCAGGCAAACTATCAAGGCCCGGGGATTTTCCATTGGCAAAGGAACTAATGGCCATTTCAATCTCCTTGGCAGAAATAGAATGTTCAAGTTCTCTGGCCTTACTGTCTGAAATTTTCTTAGGAATCAACTTTAAGCATTGGTTTAGAGCCTCCTGATTGTCTTTTCCATGCTCTGAGGAGAATAAATCCTTATAGAAGTTATAGACTATTTCTTTGATGGAGTTACAATCTTTAGATATGGAGCCATTAATCTATATCTCCTCAATGAGCTCTCTTTTTTTTTTTAGCTCTAATTAGATTAAAAAAATATTCAGAGCCTTATCACCTTCCTTAATCTAATTCATCTTTTCTCTAATCTTATGACCTTGAATCTTGTACTGTTGTATTCTCCTCAAATAGTTTTTTACCCACACCAACTGTTCTTCTAGATCATTGTCATTCCTTTTACTCTGAAGCTCCTTCTCTATATAGTTCAATCTATCCTGTAGGAAGGAATCTTCTTCTTTTTGCCAATGATCTCAAATAGTTTCCTACAAGCATTTGTGAGAGATACCCATTTATCCCTAGGTCTAAGATCCATGTTGCAAAATTTAGACAGAAAAGAGATCATTCTAATATCTTCCCTAGTATCATCATTTATGAGAAGGGATACATTAAGTTTAAAGCTATTAATTTTTTTAGATTTGGTAGGAGAGGAAAGGTCCACATTAAGGAAAATGGTAGCAAAGATCGGGGAATAATCTGAAATGGTGGCAGGGGCAACACAAATAGGGGCATGCCCACCTAGGGAATAAAAGGAAAATAATGTGGTATTATGATAGAACCTATCCAACCTACAGTAAAGTCTCTACTGACCTCTTTGGTTATTGCACCAGGTGTATCGAATATCAAAATATGAGTCTTTCTTATTCTCTAACAGATCCAAAAGATTGAATTTTCTTTTGAACTTAGTCGAGAAAAAAAATTCATTGCCTCTCCATCCATTCTTGTTGCCACACACTTATATCCTTTATGCTCAATCATGTTAAAATCATCCAAAAACATCCAAGAACTATTAGGTAGGCCAAAAACCAACCAATCACACTTACCGGCCCTCTCTCGATATTTATTTGCAGCATAAATATCAATACACCAAAAACCTTGTCATTTTCTTTAAATATGACCCAAAGGGACATTTGGCAAGGGGAGACCCCATTAGATATTATTTTATCGACCCACTAGAGGCCAACAAGGATGACAGTGCCACCTTTCCCTCTTTCATGATTGGAATGGAAACCAATGGCTTGGTCCCACAAAAATTTAAGTATTGTGTAAGCTCGAAACCCTACAACCTTGATTTCTTGCAGGAAAACAATGTCCTTCACTTTAATATTGTTACACCATTTCCTAACCACATATTTCCTATCATCCATTTCTAGTCCTCTAACATTCCAACTATGTATGTGCATCATGATATAAAATTAATGAGAGGGGGGTTTCACATTCTTATACAACCTGTTAAAGCATTCTAGGATTTCATCCTTCTTTTATTGTTGTTCGACAATGACTGTCTATCCATGGATTTCCTTTTTTTTTTTTTTTTTAAACTTCAATAAATGTATCAAAATTATCATCTCCATTCCTACCATCTCTAGAATTTTTCTTTGTGGTAGTCATGACACCACACATTAGCCAAAACACATCCAAAGGGGTGGGTTTATCATTCTTTTTATGCTTGGCTCTTTCAACAATGGTTGCTATAGCCAATTGTTGAGCATTAGTTTGGAGGGGGTGTATTTTTTGTGCACATAATATTATTATTAGGAAAAATGTTTGACACTACTGTTTGAAATCCAATTAGGGCCGCATACATATCATCATTATCAGTGGTAGAAGCCACCACAAACTCTCGTTCAAATAGAGCATTTGTTAAACTAGAAAAGGCATCCAACTCAGAGTCGGGTTTAGGGTTGGTTGTACCTGATATATCACCATTCACATTGATACAAGTACTATCGACCAATGCATCCTTCTTATTTATATCTGTAATTTTATTAGAAGATCCATTACTTTTTTCCTACCTAAGCTCTTTGGGAGCCGCATTAAAACTAATATTTTTTGAGTTTTAGAGGGATGTGAAATCACTTTTAGTGTGCCCATTTAATTTATAATGAAAGCATGCCCCAAAATTTCCCAACATAGACAACTCCCATGAAAAAACCTCCTCTTTAATATTTAAAGAAATAATATTAGGAAAGTCGACTTCTGGAGATAATGTGCACAATAAGAACCCTAGCATTTTTATGTGTAAGAGTGGTTCTTGACTCTTTAATTTGCATGATAATGCCCGCTGGCATTAAAATTTGAGAGATAAACAACCAAAACTTGGGCTTTGAGTTTTTTATTTCAACCCATTTAGGGGAAGAATGATCAATTACTTTCTTAAAATTGTCTTTCAGAGACCATGGGAGACCCCTGAAAAGAGAATGACTTACATTCCAAAAGCCTTTTTTTAAAACCCCATCTTGCATACTATGAACTTTAAAAATATCACAAATAAACCATTTTGAACCATCCTCCAGAAATTCACATGAATTCCCATTTTCTTTTCCCAAACATTTTCTATCCATTCATCAAAAAATATCCTTGAAGGAAAATAATCTTTATTCATACAGACAAAGAAAATCACAATATTTCTAAGCCAAGACTACTATGACCTAATAGCTTTAATCATATCCTAATTGGAGGAAAGGGGGAGTGTTTTCAAACCATATGAGGCCGAATTACAATTTCCACCTCCACTAGGGTCGACATCACTTGATTCTCCGCTACCATGTCTATGTCCATCAGTTGGGGGCACTCCCACACCTCCTCTCGTGTCTATAACTGGAACTCGGGAAAAAATTCCATCGAAAGAAGAAGAAGGAAAATAGGCAGAGATTTCTCTAACACAAAAACTTTGTAGGATAATTTATCATTTTCCTCCATTAAATTTCCATTTGACTTATTAATCCCCATCTCCTCGCAACCACTCTTATCAATAATTTCCTTCTCCTCATCTCTGCAACATGTGCCATCATTATTGATAGTGCCCATAAACAATCGCATGGGTGAAACTAGGCCGAGGTTGGGAATGACTGACCCGATACACATACGTTGGAACACTACAAACACTAAGGCTCATACATGCAGAAAAAAGAAAATAAGGGCATGATAAAAACATGAAAGGAGACTCAAGATTGTAAAAAAAGAGACACATGAAATAGGAAGGCTACGTAAGGAAAGAAAATGACACCAAGAACAACAAAGATTACCAATAGGGAGTGCACAAACCCCAAAGAAGGTGAAGAGACAACCTTCAATGGAGGTCGTACAATTTGTAGAGTGATCTCATCAACCTTAATTTTGATCCTTGGGATTCAAATTGGTGTTATTTTCAAAAAGATGAATGCACAAATATGATGAAAGAAAGGACAAATTAATAGAGTAATTGCAAGGATACTAGAAATCATGGTTGTGATAATGATAAATGAGAATCCAATTTATAGAAAATTTGTGATAGATTGGATGACTAAGATCAATTTGGAACTCAAGACAATCGACAAATGAGATTAAATGAGAGGGCACGTTAAGTGATGAGAAATTGGAAATTGTATTTCCAAGTGGAGGATAAAATAGAAATAAGATAGAGTTTAGTGAAAATAAATCTTAGAAATACTTATTTTTAACAAAAAAATGTCATTTGCAAGTGAAGGAAAGGAGTAGTAAGGAATAAGTTAAGTGGAAAAGGAAATGGAAGGAGGAAAGAGTCAAGTGGAGAAAGAATTTAGTAAGTGGGAGTTAAAAATGGAGATAAAATAGGAAAGGAAATTAGTGTCATGGAGTTAGAAGAGGAGTAAATTAATAATTAAAAATGATTAATTCACTTACATGTTAAGAAATTAGATAATTATATAAATTTATTTATTTAATTGTGAGAGGAGATTAAAAAGGGGATAAATAAATAAAAAAATAAATTTATCATAAGAGGGACAAAGTAGGATAAGGGGTGAAATAATTAACTAATTATTTGAGCCCTGGAAATTAATGACAAGGGGACATGAATTAAATAATTGATGAAATTATTTAACCAGACTAGATGAAGAGAGTGATCAATGACAATTTGAAAGAAAATGATGAGACTAGAGGCATAGTTAATAATTAATTAAATAATCAACATTATTTAATTAATAAAAGAATAAAATAACTTCGATGAGTGATGAAGACCAAACACACAACATAGAAGACATGTTAAAAAGGGTAGCCATAAGCATTAACCATTTTAAGTGTCTATAGATGTTATTTGAGCAAGAATGACGAATCTCTTAAAGTAGATCAAAAAATGTATAGATCTATGATTATTGGATTTTTGTATTTGACTACTTCAAGACTAGACGTTATGTATGTAGTTTTTTTGTTTGTAATATATCAAGCTAATCACAAGAAAAATCATGACAAGACAATGAAAAGGATATTCAGGTATTTGAAAGGGACTCCAGATTTTGGTCTATAGTATAAAAGGAATGATGATTTCTCTTTGAAAGCTTATATAGATGTTGATTAGGCCGATGTGTTAATGATAGAAGAAGTACAAGTGGTTGTGCATTTTTTGTAGGAGATAAATTGGTCTCTTGGTTGAGTAAGAAGCAAGATTAAGTGTCATTATCAACAATATAACCAACAATATAACCAAAATATATTGTTGCAACATCTTGTTGCATTCAAGTGGCGTGGATGAAGAAGACTCTAAGAGAGATCAAGTCGATGTATGATGAGGCTATTCTTATTATCTGTTATAATTCCAGTGCAATCAACATTTCAAAGAACTCGGTGATCTGTTCAAAGACTGAACATATTTCAATATGCTATAAATTCTTGAGAGAGAAGGTTGCAAAGAAGAAAGTTATATCTTAAAGTATGTTCATACAAAGGATTAGATTGCAAATATTTTCACCAAGCAGCTGTCAAATGATACTTTGGAGTATCTTAGGTAGAATAAAGGGTTTATTGCACCTCCTACTTCAAACTAGATACATTAAGTGGCGTATCTTTCTAAGGAGAGATTCAAAGTCCACCTTTTTGTCTCCTAGATTGATGTGGTGACTTATCTCAGTGTGAGAAGAATGACTATGGTCTCCTGATTGTAGGAAAATTTTGTAGAAGAGAGGTATGAATGATAGGGAGAGAGTTGCAAAAATCTACCCAATAGGGGGAGAGTTGCTTGAGATAAGTTTGAAGTGGTGTGCCATTTATCCTTGATGTCAAAGAGGGGGAGATAAATAGTTAGGAGAGATAGTTGCTGATTGGGAGTACAAGTGTTGCAATCAATGAAAAAGGGGGAGAATGTTGGAAATAAGCCATTGTTTTTTCATTGATGTTATATTTATTTGTATTGATGACAATTGAGGATTTGTGAACTGATTATGTTTTTCATTGGTATTTCCATCAATGATAAAGTGGAGATTGTTAGCAATACACTTTAATGTTAGATCAGTGATGTCAACCTAATGTGTGTGGATGTCAACTTGATGAATGGTGATTGATAGAGGATAAAAAATGAGTTTTAAGATGTTGTTATGGTCTCTGGTGATGAAGTTGAGTGAGTTTGTGGTGTTTCTGGAAGATGATAGTATCAAAATATTTCAAATATGTAGGAAAGAGTACACAAAATCTACATGGGAGAATTCTCTGCATTCCTTTGCATTTGTAGATGATGGCTTGTAATTCTATATTTAATTTTTGTGTTATATAGATATTTCACTATTATGTTTTCAGGTCCTCAACAATTCAGTTCTGTTGAAATTGGTTACTGTAGTTTGTTGATAATGAGGTCGTTTGTTAGGACTAGCCTAGAGAATGCTCTGCATTGCTCCACACTATTGTTTCAACTGTTGTGGTTTGAAGGAAGCTCAAATTTTAAGTGTTGGTTTTCTTTGTAAGAGAAGTTGTGTTTTTCTATTTCTCAACATTATTGTTTGTGTTGGTCCTTGGTCGAGTCAGTTGGTTTATCTTTGTTGGATCATATTGATGGTTCAAAAATGTATTGGAGGATGAGTTTAGATATTGTTATGGATCTTACCATGGCATTTGAAGATATGTATTGAATTATTTTCATTGGATAATGTTTTGGGGAATTGGTTAATGTGCTACATTGTTTATCTACATTTTTATGTTTGATGTCGACTTTGGAGAATGTGTAGTTATGTGGGGTTCCTTGGAATCAACTTAGGATGATCTGTTATCATGTTATTGAATCCCCTTTATCTCTTAAAGTGGATCACATTTACTAAATTTTCTTATGGTGGCCAACTTGATTTGAATTATGTTTATTTTGTTTGTGGTCGACCTACATGAGAAAGATGATATATATAGATGTGTGGATGTGTAAATTGATAGTGAATGATGTAGAAGGATTTGTGGTGAAGAAAAAGTATAAAGATCAATTTGTGATGTGCTTTCATGATCATATCCTTTAGTATGATAAATTTTTGAGGCAACAAATATGTATGTGTTGTGTTTTTCATGAAGTTACTCGCTTGAAACAATGGTTCAACAACAATTTCATGTTTGCGAGATCTATTCATTTCAATTCATCTTATCTCTATGCTTGTTGGAAGATAGCGATTCCTTATGGAAGCTTGTACAAATCTATATCTTGCCCTGAAGTAGCGAGATTAAGCTTGCAAATCTTTTTTGTATCTTACATTGAGATCATGCATCTCAGCTTGTAAGTCCATTGTATCTTTCCCTAAGGTTGTGTACCTTAGCTTGCAAGTCAAATTAGGAGAAGTGGGCTACCTTGTCCTTGAGCCTGAAAAAATTTGTATTTGGTTATTCATATAGTGAGTGTGATTTTCATCATCTTTTTTTCCACATAAAAATCTAGTGTTCCATTTATTTTATTCATTGATTTATCTTTCTTTGATGTTTAGTTGGCTAAAAATAATAATAAGAGTTTGCGATTGAAAATTTTTAAGGAGTTTCTTAAGTTTGACTCACCTCCCCTCTCTGTCTTGTGTGTTCAATAGTTGTAACAATCAAACATGAGTGTAATGGCTCATCCCACCTAGTCAGCCAAATGAATCTCTCTCTCTCTCTCTCTCTCTCTCTCTCTCTCTCTCTCTCTCTCTCTCTCTCATTTTAATGACTTTCTCACTTCTCACCTTCTCTCTTCTAATAGAAAAAATTTGCTAAAATACTATTAGATTCCAACACCAACAATGATCAAGATTCCTCATTTTCTTGTATGATACCATGTCTATTAGATTATCTCAAGAGAGGAGTCATGAGCTACTAGTGTTTCTCTCTTACATGTTATCTTTAATATTGCTATATATATATGTCTTTTGTCTATTGTGATAGGGGTTAACTTCCACAATGGGCATTATTTCTATCACGCATCTATTTATTTCAATCATTCATTTGGATTGTCTACTTTTATCTTGTTTAGTTATCCATGGAGGAAAACCCCTAAATAGCACCCAACATTTTTGTTGTCCTCTTGTGTACAGGTTTGAAGGTTAGACGAAATGGACTATGGTTGTTTGAGAATTCACCAACTATTTTGAATTGGATGAGAAAATAAATGTGTTGTCGTTTGTGTGACGTGTCAACGTCTATGACCAAGAGCCACTCCATTTGGTGGTGATTTCCTCTATCATTATTTGTTCCATTTATGTGGATTTAACAATTTTATATTTTTGTATATAACTGTAATTAAGTAATTTTTATTTTTGTTCTCTTTCAAGTTAGCATGAGATTGGTATTGTAACATAAATATTATTTATCACTTTCTCTTAGCTATTTAATTAGATCATTTGAAATAACCAAGGGCTATTTGCTCCTTGAAAGCCCATCATCTTGAGAGTAGTGAATCCCTTCCTTTACATCTTCAAGAAGTTAATTCATTGCTTCTCCCATTAATTGCGATATTGCTATCATGATTCAAGTGTGTAGTTTTTGAGTCAAACTCATTGACCCATGTCTCCCATTGATTACACATGATTGTGTGTAAATTTTAAACTGAAAATAAAAAAGAAGTGACACCATCATTTTGACTTAAATTAGGAAAAAATCTATTACATTATTAACTAATATATTTAATATAACCTATCTTTATTGTGAAAAAAAACCGATTGATATGTATTAATTAAAAAACTAATCATGAACAAATGAAAAAATGAAAAGTTTGAAAATTAAATAAAATAGTTGGAGCATTATCAGAACACAAGTGTCGCTGGAATTATGGACATCCATATTCCAGTTGGATACAATTAGGTGACATAAAATTCAAGATGCAAAAATAGCAATAAAAATCAAGAATGAATTTATATCCAGGTGGGCCTAAGGCATCAGGTGAAGGATCTTAGATATCATTTTTAGTTCAGCCAGTTCACTGCTTAAATCTAAACATAGAGCATACCGAAAAGTTGGCCAATTTTCTCGGCTCATCATACTTATCATGTAATCCAGTCTTTAGACATTTTGAAAGCTGTTATGCTTTGTTTCAAGGCCGTTGTAGTGGCGCCCTATTCAAAAAAAGCTGTTACAAACTTTGTGACCAGATAAACTAAATTTGGGGTGGATGAATCTAAGATTTATAATCAGTAATCCCCAAGTTAAACTGATAAACACAAAAAAAATGTTTTCTTCTGCTGCATGGAGGAATTCTTGCGTACATCAGTGCACAATGACCATGTTCATAATGATAAGAGGTTATATAGGATAGTGAGACTCAACAGTTTACAGAGTGGTACAACCCTCAAAATATAGGGTTTGGAATTTCACTTTGACTCTTTTAAACCAGGTTAAAATGAGTCTATGAGTATGTCATTTTTAGTTCTTTTGCAGGGAGATTCTTTGTTGGGTACAGAGCTTTTTCCAAGGTCATTTTGTTGAGCATATGATGTTGGATTTTCTGGGCTACAAAAATCTATGGAATTCGCATTGTTTAGAAGAAGAACGAACCACAGAAAACAGGCATAAGGATAAGAAGTTAGGGTATAGCAGTGCTGGTGGCGAACTATCAAACATGGAATTGATTTGATTGTGAGTTTTGTAAATCAGTCCACAGTACTTGGGCATTCCGTATATCTCTACCTGTTGGGCCTACAAGATTTAAGGATAAAAGGGTTTGTGTGGAGAGAGGAAAAAAAGGTCGTTTTGAAGGGTATGGCCTGGTTCAACAAGGCTCTGTATCCCATGAGGAAAGCAATTGTGGAGGTTGCCACTCGCCTGCGTAGTAAAAAATCAGGTCAGTTTCTGTGGCTGGTCTCGTGTTATTATTGCTGCTTCTCGATGTAAAGAGATGTTTTCCCATTAATAACTACGAATAGTTTTGAATTTGGGGATTCTTTTATATTGATTGGGATCCTTCCTGTTATGCTACTGTTTTTTATTTCTGGATATTGCTGTGAGGATTCAACAGTATTGCTTTTTAGTCAAATTTATTGATTCAGTTTTATGACTAGTGGTTCACAAGAATCCATCCCTCATAAGAATGAATGGAACACTTAACTTGTAAATCGTCATTAACTTTTAAGTTTATACAATGTTCATAAAATGACTCAATTCTAATTACTCAGTGAATACATTTATTATTCAAATCACAGAACTTATTTTATATAATAATTATTTAAGTACATTTATTATTTAAATCACATAGCTTATTTTATATAATAATTATTTAAGTACATAAATTTTTTTATCTCATATTTTAATGGTGAAGAATTTATATTCTTGAAAGTGAGGTTACTAGTTCAAATCCTGCAGGGGGCATGATATGTGCTCTTTTTATTAGCATAATTAGGACTACCTGCATAAAGTATGGGCAGTTCTATATACTATAAATCATCTGTAGAACCAAAAAAGATTGCCCATATCATGGACTATAAAAGAATATCATTTTTAATTTCATTTGAACTCTTAAAAGAGGGATAGCAAGTTCAAAAATCTTTTATTAATAAGATTTGCACACCTTGTTTGTAGTACAGATAGATCTCTCCTTCCTGAAATATAGAATTATCCCATATTACTATAAGCTATATAAGCTATCTATACACCTGAAAGCAGAGTGTCCAAATAAACTACAAAATAATCCCTTCTCGTATCCATTTTCAATAGTATACCATCGCTTTGATGAGTCTGAATATTCTTATAAGTATGGCATTATTCTGTATTTTGGTCGGTCATGTGACTAGATTTTTGATGGTGGCTTTTTATGTTTATGCACAGGAGGAGGACTTATGAAGCTTCACAATGAAGTGCAGACATGTGATTATGAAGATATACAAGTGATGTGGGAAATGCTGCAAAAAGCAGAAACTCTGGTTCTGCCAACAAAAAGGAGGCGTCCCTTCTGGAGACTACGCATATCAGGAAGCTTGAAAAGAGGAGGTTCCAGGGCTAAACGTAAGGAGCAAAGATCTATTTCCCAAGGAGATTTTGTTAAATCTGTTCCTTCACCACATTTCCTTTGTGCCATATAATGAATGGGCCTTTTGGCAAGGCTTATTTATATCTGTAATTTGCTAATGTAAGATGTAACAAATCTAATATTGTCTAAAAATCTCTCCATGAGATTTAAAAGTTCAGAGCAACTCTGAAAATTATGAAGGTAAAAAGATTTTGATTAGATTTTTTTAATGAATAAGTCTTATTTAATCTTGCATTAATATAAAAGAATAATAATTTATGAAAAAGGAATATTCTTCAAGCCTAAATGAATATAGTTCTAAATGAATATAGTTCGAAATAAAGAAGAGAAATAAAAGAACCAATTTCACTCAACATCACACAGTTAAACTTTACTTCATAATTTCTTTTTGTTTCTAATAAGGGTTTGGATGTTGAGGATTCTGTTGGGTTCTTGAAGGGAGCCGCCAACAAGAATATAAGTATTCCAGATGTGGTGAATGAATTTGGTTTTTTAAAGAATCTCAGAATGACCCATTTGGGTCAAACTTCATTTCAGAGCTCTTTGGTGAGGTTCAGCTCACTTTATTGACACCCTGTGACTCCGTGTGCTGTTGTTCTGCAGTTTGGTTTTGCTGACGCCTTTCTTGTCTTAAGATCATCGTGTTTTGTTTCTGGTTGCTATAATCTTTTTGATGCCTCTATAAGTTTCTAGTTTCTTTTTTTTGGTTAATTATAATTATCTTTTGAGATAATAATATAAAAAGAATTTCGGGTGTCCTTCAAAATCTGTTTTATCTTTAATAAAAAATATGAAATAATTGAAATAAATCCGATAAAATTATTTACACTTTCTTTTTATGAAGGTTCATACTGTGGGCATGACAGTCCAGCGGAGGCAAAATGCTTGCGAGCACACCAGCTCAGCGAGGGCCTTTACAAACCAGTTTAGCTACATGATACAGGAGCACGATCCTATGAGCTGAATTCCTGTTCAGCTAAGAGCTAAGGATTGAGGGGTATCCACTCCCCCAAATTCACCGAGGACACGATCTCATCCTCATCCCTTACCTCATCCCTTACGATGTTGGTACCTTGCACTCAAGAAGAGTTGATCGTGGACTCATTTGAAATCATTCAACTTCACCAACAGACAAAAGACCTATTGACAGTACTACAAAAAATTGTACAACCGTCATTGCTTTGTTGTACCTATTTTTCACTGCAAATAAATGTGGAGTCACAATGGGCTGGCTCATGTCTGCTAGAATATCCTTGTCTTTGTCCCCCATCATCTTTAAATCTCTTGAATGAACTCACAAAAGTTTTCATAGCCCGTGACTCGTAGTGCAACAATCAAATTTTAGAGAAATATCATTACGAAAAGTAGTTGTTCAATTGGCATTGCAATTTTGACAAATGAGTAGACATCTTGGAAAATTGTTGAAGAGGTGGAGGTCTTTTTCATTCTAAAACTTGATGCAGTAAACTCGGATGAACTCGGATGATGGCCCAAATAAACTAGTGGACAAAATCAGGCAACTTAATACAAACCCTCAAATCAAAACACAACAATACAAAAGTGAGAATTCTTTGCAAAAACTATGCGAGAGTTCTATGACAACACAAGCCATAGGCAGCAAGGTAAACTCGGCAAACCACACTATAAAGTGGATTTCCTCCTCCGCCGCCTTTAAACTTGTTCTTTCTTTTATCCTCTGAAATGTTCTTCTTCCTCTATCTCTTCGTGTAAACATTACTCATTTTGTTTCCTTCAACTTTTCTCCTTTCATCTAGGTGGCTTGATTTTCCTTTTCACTACCCTTTTATTATCTTCCAACCATGTGTTCCTCTTTCCAAATTCTGAACTTTCTTACCTCCTTTAACTTGGTTCCCTCACTTTACCACAGGAGATGTCTATCCAAGCATTAGAAACTTACATCTTATCAAGGAGGGACTTAGTTTGTTTTTTAATTCTCTTTGGTAAGATTTAAGTTTCTGATGGCTGGATAGATGCTGTCTTCTACCACATGCCGAGCTAGAACAAATAGCTCTTAAAATAGAGAAATAACTCTTGACCAAAATGAATTTAACTTCTCAAATGGGATGGTTGGGTGCGAAGAAGATTAGTTGGGTTTAAAAAGTCTATGGAATGGGGTTTTTTCTTTTCCTCTCATGATCCTACCAAGTAGATTAAGAGGAGTTTTGGATGTCTTTCTACCATGTCTCTTAGGTTGTAACATGTTAACCCATATTTACTATTAAATGTTGTGTTATTTTAAGTTGACTATCAATTAAACAATCAAAGATCTTTATCTTAGATATTTTTTAGCACAAACTATTCTTTCTATCTATCATCATACACAACACACTATATATGATTTGCATTTGTACGAATCTCTTTTACATGTCAAACATATCTATTGACATAAAATCCTTCCAAAGTTAGTGCTTTTAGTAGCATGTTGGAACTACATTTCTTTAAAACATGATCTGAATGGTTACATGTATAGTTTGAGGCTCAAGAAATACACTTGATGAATGGTTATTTTGTGGCTGGTTAATAGTTTTTATCCTTATTGATGTAGTAGCATTTTTAGTATAGAATTTTAAGAATCTATGATCCTTTCGACAAAATGCTTATTTGCTCAATATTCTATTTAGCATCTCCTCTTCCCAAGATGTGAACTCTTCTTCAAAACTAAACACCATTTATATAATTAACTTGAGTAATTCATTTGCCATCTTTTCTTCTTCATCTTCACAAACTACAACCTACACCTTTTCCAAATATTTCTTTCCTACCAAAGGTTATAACCCTACTATATACAAATTAACAAAAGTAATATCATGGAAATCAAAAATTTTGATAGGGACTTCATCAAAGGGTTCTTTTTGCTCTCTCCACAAATCTATGGTATAGTACCATAGTCACTCATGTTCATTTGGACTAAAACATGCAACCATTACCCAATTTTTATTATTTTCTTTCCACGTGAGACTCTTCATCTAATGTTCTCCTATGTGGATCTGTTCATTGCTTGCATTTTTATTGATAACGTAGTGGTGTTGTTATCATTGTGATGATTTTGAAATAAAAGAGGGGTGAAAATTTATTCAATCAGGAAGAAGTACAAAGCACGGGCATTAAACAACCCTATCAAGATCCGCTAAGTAATCCAACTGATGAGACAAGCCCAGAGGTAATTGGGCCCTATCCATAGGGTATGTGCACCAGGTTGTGCACCAAAAAAGTGGACACATCTTTAAAAAAAATTCAAATTTCATATAACCCGATCGGGTTATTGAAAATTTGAAATTGTTCTCAGCTTGGTAACCAAGCCTAGAAAATATTATTAAAAAAAACAATCTGTCTTAGAACCTGATCGGGTTTCTAAATTTCAAATAACCTGACCGGGTTCTGAAAATCAAAAAGTACTTCAAAACCCGATCGGATTTTGAAGAAGTAAGACTTATGCATTTTATTATCCATAACTCGATCGGGTCTTGAAGAAACGAAAATAGGCTTTGCTTTGGAAGCCATAACTTCCACAAGTGGAGTCTGATTAACTCCGTTCAAAAAGTGTAGGAAAGATCTTGAGACGATCTAACACATTATTAACCTATGATCATCTTTAGGCATCAACATTTTTTCTATCATCCATTTGAATCAAGTAAGGTATAAAATAGGTGTGTGTGTGTATTTGGGTACCTGTTAGATCAACACAAACACTCAATAGGTCATTGCATTAGTATAAATGGTTAGATAAAACATTCAAAAACCACTAATATCGGCCTATTGCCTTCTAACTAGAAAGAGTGTAATAAATAACATATTTAGCCCTCAGAATATGCTATAAATCAGTGACCAATACTATTCTAGCATGAAGGATTTTAATTGA
>MU226347.1:535112-549232 GCA_018584345.1 Thuja plicata
TATTACACACAGAGAGAGAGAGAGAGAGAGAGAGAGAGAGAGAGAGAAGTAAAACTTATGCATTTTATTCTCCATAACCCGATCGGGTTTTGAAGAAACTAAAATAGGCTGTGCTCTGGAAGCCATAACTTCCACATACGGAGTCCGATTGACTCCGTTCAAAAAGTGTAGGAAAGATCTTGAGATGATCTAACACATTATTAACCTATGATTATATTTAGGAATCAAAATTTTTTCTATCATCAATTTGAATCAAGTAAGGTATAAAATAGGTACTCATTATTGTCCATACATGCAACGTATAGGAAAATCAGTATGCTCTCTCTCTCTCTCTCTCTCTCTCATATTGGGAGGGAGATAATATGAGAGAGAGAGAGCATAGTCATTTTCCTATATGTTACATGTATGGGCAATAATCAGTGCCTATTTTATACCTTACTTGATTCAAATGGATGGTAGAAAAAATGTTGATGCCTAAAGATGATCATAGGTTAATCATGTGTTAGATCGTCTCAATATATTTCCTATGCTTTTTGAATGAAGTCAATCAGACTCAGTATGTGGAAGTTATGGCTTCCAGAGAAAAGCCTATTTTAGTTTCATCAAAACCCGACCGGGTTATGGAGAATAAAATGCATAAGTTTTACTTCTTCAATACCCGATCGGGTTTTGAAGTACTTTTTTCTTTTCATAACCCAATCGGGTTATTTTAAATTTAGAAACCCGATCAGATTATGGCTTGGGAAGAGCTTTGGAACATGACCCAAAGGCTTGGAGGCTCATTTTCCCTCCATTTTTGTTTTTTTAGACATTTTTTCATCTTGTAAGATGAATTCTCGACTTTATCTTCATCAGGTTTTCAATTTGTCAACTGGGTATCTTTATAAATTTCACCATAATCTCATATATCTTCTTACCTTTCTAACCATAAAAGTTTTCTATTTTTGGATGATATTTGCATAGTAAACTTTAATTTTCTTTATTAGTATCTTGATTGTCCTCACAGACATATGTCTACCATTTTTTTAATAAATTTTGATATACTTAATCAAATTACTAATAAATTACATATTATTATTCTACACTTGATTCTATACACTTTTTTAAAAAAAAAGTTTTCATTTTCGATTATTTTTATGCAAGTTATGCCCAGCGCACGAAAAGGTACCAAATTTTCAGGATACGATCACTTCAAAAAATCACAAAATAAAATACAAATCAGAAAATTACAAAAAAATACACAACTTCTAGATCTCACTCTTACCTATCATCCTACCAAAGAGATTTAAAAAATACTGAATATAACTATATCTTTTTTACCGCGCACGGAAACAACTATGTTATGTTTTTCCAAAAAAATTAGAAATATGTTTTCATGCGTGTGAGGTTTGACCCTCTTAATCTTATCGGTTTTTTAAAAAAATAGTGTTTTAGAAACTAGATTTAGAGTACTACAATTTTTATTTTTTACACATCTTCTTATTTTGAGTGCATGACCCTCAAACACCTATTCCAAGATCAGGTTTACCCGATTTCAAAAAAAATGTGTCCACTTATACCCCCCCTTTTGGTCCACAATTGGTGCATGTTACCCAAATTTTCCTCATCTGGTAAAATTGGCTATAGGTAGAGTAAAATGAGGCTCCCACGAGGGTTGATCCTAGCTTGTGAAAGACCTTAGGTTTCTGGTTTTGGTCATGTCCTATGCATATCTTTTTAGTTCCCTTTTTTGCCTTGTCCATGCAAATAACCTAAGTATGAAAATCCTAAGTGTTTCATGGTAAACCCTAGCTCGGCCATTTCTCATTCTATTTTCCCATTACCTTTTCAGGTCACTTAGGCTCCTTGAAATTTCCATGTGTGCTTTTTAGCATTACCTTTAGTCTCTAATTTGCATAAGGAAAAAGGCATATTCTATTTTATCCACCAACACTGAGATTTCCCTTTTTAGTTGCGTAGTCTCCCAATGTAAACCAAGGTTAATAAAGTATCAGGAGATACTGCGACTAAGTGTTTTTCTTAACCCATGAATGTAGCTTGAGTAAAGTGGGATAACGTTAAGTCCTTTTCATTCAGGAGGTCTCGTGATTAACTGCAGGGGTAAGGATCTTTTATGAGACTTCGAGATTACCCAGTCGTCAAGTCTCCAAATTCTCTGTGGTTAGGAATGGGTTGAGTTAAGTTGAGTGTTGATGTAAGTGACAGTGCTGACAAGGCAATGGTAAACAAGTGATAGGGGAACATGTGTCTTGATGGGTCCGTGTTTCACACTCCTTTAGTCTGCAAGTCTCGTAACCACGACGGGATATTCCTTTTTGTTTTGCGACTATGAGATCACCTTTATCACTAGGTCTCTGAAAGGATGCAGAGTTAATAAAAAGATAAGGAGATTACAAGACTGCATTGTCACCGAGTCTCGTGATATAACTAAGGTTAAGGGGGATAGTTGGGAGATTCAGTGACAAGGAAGGAAGGTGACCCAATATTATAATACGAAGCCCAGGTAGAGTAAGTCATCCATGGCTATGTTTCAAAGTAAAATCAGATTTTGATCTCAGCCGTCGATGCAGATATCCGCGCCAGCTATGACCGTTGTCATACAAATATTTAAAAATTCAAATATCTTTGCAGATCATATTTAAACAGTTATGGAAGAGCTGACTGGTAGAGGATTAGATGATTAAGGAGCGACCCTTCAGGAGGAATAGGAGGTTGAGTCAGCTTTTCTAAAGGGGCAATCTGATTTCTGGCAGTATTCTTTGCAAATAGTATGGCTGATTTGACCCAAGCTGGGTTTCCTAATTAAGACCTCATTCCATGTATTTTTTACTGGTCTTCTTTCATATCAGATCCATCGACCTTTTCCAGAGATTTTCATTTATAGCAAGCTACTTTTCAAAAGATAGATCTAATCTTCAGTAGAGAATTCCAGAGTTTCTTCTGACAGATTGGATAGTTAGGGTTTCAGTTATTCGAAGAAAAACATATTATAATGTAACCCTAATCATTTTTGGGGACTCCAAGACTGCGTGCTAGGGAGTGTATATATCAGTTTTGAGAGCTTTAGAGCTCAGAGTTTTCCTGACTTGGAAATTATCCATGGCATTCTTTCTGCCCTCTGATTTATGTAGTTTGTAATCTTTCATTGATGTTTAGATATTGCAAACGCTTTTTCTGACATTTTTCCTATCCCTGGGCTTTCTTGTCTAAATCTCTCTTACTAAATTAGAATATATTGAATGATTTCTAGTGAAACATTGGAGTCTTTGAGCCCTCTTTCTTTTGCAATAGTGTGTACTACTGTGGATGATTTGATTAGATGAGTTTGTGGATATTCTACAGTCCCCTGTCATTTTGTCTCATTCCTGTGCCGAATTGCAAAAGTGGATTTCTTCTTGCAGGTCATAGTCCATGTCTACTTATAGTAAATATGCTATTGTTTGTGAAATTACTTCTTTCCCTGAATAGCCTTTGTTTGTCTCGGACCTCTCTATGAAATATTTATGCAAGCCTATCTAGGAAGTTGTGTTCTTTTTGTTCCAAGGTTTTCATGTTGAGATTAGTCAATGTATTATGATTTAGGTCACCTTCGGCGTATCACCTAATAGGATAATTTGCTTTCAATCATTTCCCTTTCATGCATTCCTTCTATCCCTTTTCCCTCAAGAATTTACTTTCCTGTTAAGAAGCAAATTTGGGTGACATATCAAGAGGAACCGACCTAGAATCTGGAGGTCTCATCTCAGTTAGAAAAAGGTCCCACAGCCTTGAGATGATTCCCATGTTGCACTATATTACCAAGACTATGAGAGCTTGGATAAAGGGTCCAAATCTAGGTGTCTAACAGTGCCCACACCCCATAATATTCTAAGTATGCATCTGATCAGAAGCCCATTTGGCCAAACAGTCCACTACTCCATTCCACACCCTAGGGATATGAGTGAAAGTACTAGGATCCAAAGAAGCCCACTAATTAAGAATTTGGTCAACAACCAAAGCTAACTTCCAACTAACAACCTTAGAATGATGTCGAGTCAATAGGTGCACCACCACCTATGAATTAGATTCAAAAATGAGCCTTCTCTATCTAAGAGCACAAGCACACTCCACAATATATAAAATAGCAATAGCATCCATCAGATTTTTAGTATGATGACCTTTATAAAAAAAACATAAACTAAACAAATCCCAAGCTATCTCTACCAACTCCACCAATACCCACAGGTATTGGATTTCCTCGAGAAGACCCGTCCATGTTGATTTTAAGAATTCCTTGTGGAGGAGAACTCCACCTCCCCACCCTTTTATATTTTGAAGAGGATGTATACATCTACTTCTCATTAGGTTACCTTGTAGAGGAGGAATATGGAGGTTGTTATAGTAAATAACATCACCAAGATCCACAACCTCCATCAAGTCACATTTTTCTGAAACAGTTTCTCCCAAAGAATCAAGAATTTTTCACCACAAGTGGTGAACCCCCAAACAAAACATCTTGAAAAATCTAACAATTTCTTGCCAACCAGATATGCCAAATAATAAAAGAAGGGCCAAGAGTCCAAGCAACTTGAAGAAAAGAAGTCTTGCCTGAAGCCTTACCCCATCAAATAAAGTACTCAGCCAAAGAAAAGATATGCCAAAAAGCTTGATTCCACACATCCCACCAAAAGTGCCATATATGTCTAGTGAAGGAGCATTGGAAAAAGAGATGTGAGATAGTTTCTTCACTATTATGACAAAACCCACAGATCGAGGGGCCCTAAAATCCCTGCTTGCATAAATTATCCCAAGTAAGACACCTGTTGTGGACCACCAACCACATGAATAAATCGCACTTAGGCCATGATAACTTGTACCAAACTTGTTTCCACCAAGGCACTTGGATGTCTCAAAAGGTCTTCCGCGCCAAATCAACATAACCTGTAGAGACAACAAAATTTCCAACCAAATCACGGCTTTCCCACTCTAGAACATCATTCCTAGCCAAGGTAGTGCACTCCTAAGACTCCAAAATCTAGGCTAGCACCTGCTTATCTTCCTGAGATCCTCTTGGAGGCCATTCAAAAGGATGTTTCCAGAAAAAACAAACTGCCAATCCACAAGTATGGGCAATTTTATAATGATCAACATTGTCCCATCCAACAGTTGTAAAGGTATCATGATTCACAAAGGTCCTGAAGGTGAGGATGAGTAGAAAGGATAAAGGGATGACCATCCTAAGAGTCAAGCCAAAAAACAACTTGACATCCTCAATGACATATCCAAAGAGACCATTTTAACCAACTAAGCCCCAAGATTCAAAGTGTACCAGATCATAGAACCTCTCCTTGGAACATTAAACACATTAACACATGGAAGATATGCATGGGCGAGAATACAAGCCGAAAGTTGATTCTTGTTAGTACACTAGAGCCAATATAACTTAGCAGCAAGAACTTTCCCATTTAAAATAGTAGAGCATAATCCAAGGCCACCCTCATTCTTTGGTCTGCACACAATTTCCCACTTAACCAGTCCATTTAGTAGTTAATAATTTCCCACTCCAAAGAAATTGACGAGAGAGGGCATCAAATTCTCGAAGAAAATACATGGGAGAAGCTTGAAAAAAACACCTATATATAGGAAGAGCTTGAATAAATGACTTTTAAAGAGTCCATTAAGCTACAGTTGATAACCAATAGTGATTCCAATGATTAACCTTTTGACGCAGCTTGTCAAGAAGAATCGGCCAAGAAGATTTTGGATGTCTACCAACCATAAGAGGAATTCCCAAATAAGCCAAGGGAAGAGAACCAATCTAAAATAAAAGAATGTTAGCAATACATCTCTAAATAGCCTGAGGGTTATCGAAGAATAAAATGGAGGATTTATGCTCATTGACTTTCTGTCCTGAAGCTACAAGGTAAACATCCAAGACTTGCCTAAAAGATTTAGCTTCTCGAAGACCAGCTAATCACATAAGAGACATGTCTTCCACAAACTGGAGATGTGAGAGTTGTGGCAAGACATTTCTCCATTGCCACCCATGAATCAAGCCTTGAGGAGCTCAATACTTTAGAAAATGGCCTAGACCCTTAGCCAATATAATAAATAGGTAGGGGGGAAGAGGATCCCCTTGGAAAAGGCCTTTGGAAGCACAAAAAGGCTCTAAAGATTCTCCATTCATAATAAAAAAAAAAAAAAGTTGAAGTAACACAACTCATACTCCAACTTACCCATTCTAGACTAAAACCAAAGGCTAAGAGAATATTTTGAAGAAAGCTCCATTTGACTCTATCATAAGCCTTTCCCATGTCCAATTTAATGAACATAAATCTCTCCTTTAAAGTTACCATAGAGTGAATAACCTCAGAAGCCACCACCACTCTATCCACAACCTTCTTACTAGCCTTAAAACCTCCTTGTTCCTCAGAGACCACTATAGGAAGACATTTTTTGAGCCCTTCTGCAATAAATTTTAGTGATAATTTTATACACCACATTACAAAGACCAATAGGTTGAAAAATTCAAGTTTGTCAACACCTTCCTTCTTGGGAATGAGAGTCAAGAAGGTAGAATTCAAGGCACAAAGAATTTGCTTATTACAAAGAGATTCCCTAACAACCTCCAAAAGATCTAGATTAATAATGTCCCTAAATTCCTGAAACAAATCCACAGGAAAGCCATCCAGGCCCGAACCTTTTCCTTTGTTCATCCTAAAAATAACCTCTTCTAACTCAAGCATCTGAATCAGATGGATGAGAGAGTCATTCATCACGTTGGTGACAAGAGATGGAATGCAGGAAAGGATCAAATTCTCCTCCGCAACTGCAGGCAGAGAATCTTCATAAAAAAGGGAAGAATAAAAATTGCGAGCCTTGAAGGTCATAACCAAAAGGGAAGAGAGATGAAGCCCATCAAAGGATACAAGAGAGGATACACAAACCTTATTATGAAGAGCCTAAACAAAATGGTGAAAAAAACAATAATCTTATCCCCTTCTTGCAACCAATCAACCCGAGCCATGTACTTCCAATAAATCTCCTCCTGAAGTTCCCATTCCTCCAAATCTCGCATAACCTGGGATTTAGTCTTGCCAAGAGCATATGAGAATCCTGAATCCTGAATTTGGTGAGTAATCATCGTAAAACGGTCAAGAGAATTCCACTTCCTAGACTTAAGGTTACCAAAATAGGATGTATTCCATCTCTTAAGGTAATATTTAACATATTTAAGTTTCTTCTAAAAAATAAACATAGTTGTGTCATATGAAGGTCCACACTCTCTCCGCCAAATAGCCACTAAATCATGCAGTGGAGAGTCCCAGAGCCACATAAGCTAAAATTTAAGAGGAGGATTCTTTGGACCATAAAAAGAAGAAGCAGAGAATTTAATTGGCCAGTGATTAGAACCTCTCCAGTCAAGAATTTCAAAACTAGTAACCAAGCCATTGCCTACCCGAAAAAAAGAGACAAGAAACCTATCCATTTTTTCAGATGTTTATTCCTATCCACTCTGTCTATTGTTCCAAGTGAAAGTCCCAATAGAGAGATTAACATCAACAAAAGAAAGAGCATTCACCTTAGCTTGAAAAAGATCAGAACCTGTACCAAGCCTAGGAAATCCCCCTCTTTCATCCTCTAATCTCAACATGGAATTAAAATCACCTACCAATATTGAGGGAAGATAAGGAGCACATGAACAAACACACCTTACGTGCCTAGAGCTGGATTTTACCACAAATGTCAATATGAGCTTAAACATTCATAATTAGAATAGTCTCACCAGAATTCAAAGCAGAAGTCACCATGGAGATAGAAGAATGACTAGAAATCCACCATAGGGTATAAATTTTGTGAGGGTCCTACAAAATAGCCAATCCTCTAGAATTACCCTGCGATGCAATGCACTGACACTGAATAGAATGTCAAATACGTGAAGTATATTGAATCATAACATCAACATAAACCCTAGTTTCCTTAACATAGAAGACATATGGTGAATGAACTGCAACCAAATCATGAATATCCTTTTAACGAGAGGTGTTATTCAACCCCCATACATTTGAGGAAAGAATAATCATGGAGGGGTTTGAGAAAAGTGAACATCAATGGGCTTAACAAACCCAAATTCCACCAATAAATCTCTAATAATCTTAATAATTTTCTAGGTTTGTCTTATGCCCTTTTGATGAGTTGACAAAAAGACCTTTCTGATGGAGGCATTGTTGCACCCCCAAGCCTTTAGAAGACCCCTTACTCTTATTATAAGTTGAAGCCATTATAGTCAAATCTGCCAAAACAATATCATCTTGCATAGGATCATTCAAAGCCACCTGTTGATCTTGCACTCCATTTAGATCATGACCTAGCCCTGGAACCAATACAAACACCATAGCCACACCAAGAGCTATAGAAGGGATATCAGGTGGAATCGCTTCCTCCAAGGATAAAGTATCTAACACTTCAATCGGTTAAATCCCTCGTCAATCTGTCAATCCTTCAAGGTCTTCTTGTGTCCTCATCCCTTGGCCCCTGTTTTAACTGGCACAAATCCATTCTTATCCTTACCCTAATCACCCTCCCTCATGGGATATTTCCCCATGTCCAATTTAGCTATAGGTGGAGATACTGAAGAAGGGGGATTAGGAGAGAGAGATTTTTTATGAACTTTAAGGCATTATCGCTGAAGATAGCCATACTCATGACAAAACTGACACTGGAAAGGCAAAGATTCATAATCTAATTGTTGAATCCATGATAAAGATACAATACAAATTTCCATTGAATTTGGTAGAGGGTTATTCAAATCCATCTCTACACAATTGTGAGAAAAATAAATCATCTTCTTATCAAGGGTTTGTGTGGCTACTGCAGGAAGCTTTCCCAAAAGAGAAACACTTTTTTGAAAAATATCTTCTTTCCAAAACTCCAAGGGGAGCCGAGGAAAATGAACCCAAACATGAACCTGGGAAGGCAACTCTTCAACTAAATTAAAACCCATATGTTAGGGTTTAATAAAAACCCCACATGGTTGTAAAAATATGGGCCTCCTTCAAAAACCTGATTTTGATCTGCCATATTGGAGAAAACCACCATAAAATAATTGTTAGCAACAAGCATAATCTCTATATCTCCTTCAATCTTTTACGATCGTCAGATCCAAGCTTCCAATGTGGACAAATAAATACGAATTCTGATAAACTTGCAAATGAGAGCATGTCGGCTCAAGTGAGAAACATCTTCAAAGATGAAATTAGTAGAAATGATCAGCACCGATCAATCCTAGCATTTAGGGAAACACCCATTTACTTTTTTCATTTTCAAACCCTCACTCGAATAGAACATATTTGTCTATTGTGCACCCATGGCCGATGAAGACCCATTATGATTTTTATCACCTCCAGCCACCACCAAACTCGAAGCCATCGAAGTCCTTGCCATGAAAAAACACCCAACAAAAAAGACCACGCACAAATCTCACAAACCAGTTGAAAAAACCCACCTTAATCACATAAACCACCAAGAAAACCCACTCTGAATGCAGAAACCACCCACCACCTGCAAAAGCTACACAAAAGTCATGGCTAGGGAAAAATCCTAGCTCACGACAAAATGGACTTACATTGAATCTATGTCTACAACAATAAATACAAACTATCCAACCGTATGTCTATCATGAACGTTAGTCCAACACCAAATGAACAAAGTGAATAAAAAATGAAAATAAATAAACCTTTATTTATAACTGGGTAACGAGAAGTATTTAAGCTAAGGATGTTATTTTAGCTTGTTACAACTTAATAATTTTGGTGTAATGTTTGTAATCTTTAACTTCATTTTCTAAATTTTCTAATGTGTTTGCAAAATGGACTTTCTTAGCATATTTATTCAATCTCTTAGATTCCTTTTCTTTCCAATAATCAGGTAGTTTAAATGTGACTTTTTAAACTTTCTTAATTTGAACCATAATCAAAGAGGACAGTCATGAAGATGAATAAAAGTAGTATCGTAAAATGGTTGGCAAAGATCAACAATTTTCCAATACTTATTGTGCGCTTTAACCTTCTCCTCCAAGATTTCTAATTTGATTTCTAATTGTGTTCACTTCATGTCCTTGTACAATTATTTTACCTCTTCCTCCTTCAAGTGATTTAGGAAACGAAGTGCAGGCTTCTTTACCTTTTTAAATTATGTCATTTGAACATATTATAAACAAAGTTAGATGCAAAAACTTAAATTTCTAAATGAAATTTTGCAAGCAGTGTTCTATTGATTAAATGCACTAAAGTTTAATAACTCACAAGCATTGATATTGAGCTTTCAGGCACTAAAAGTTAGAATATAGGAACTGCAATAGAAAGTACATGTGCTAAAATAAAAGGTGTTACTATTTAATTAAAAGTAATTTAAGACAGTAAATAGGTTCTGAAAGACAGAAGAAATGCATTGAAAGAAAGTTTAAATTGCGTTGTTTTATCTACAGACACTTAAATGTTGATTACAGGAATTGAAAGAATAAGTATAGGCACTGAAATTCAAAGTACATGCGCTGAAAGTTAGCATACAGGCACTGAAATTTAGTATACAGGCACTGAATTTTTTTGTAAAAGCATTGTTTGTGTCTCCCAAACCTACAAATGTCAATTCTGCAACAAACGTTTGTCAAACTAATGAGGTGTGGGCCCCACCATGAGTGTCATTTGTGTGTGTGTGTGTAAACTTGCAATTCACAAACCTGCATGAAACATTAGTTTAACATACTTTTAAATCAAATTTGAAATATCTAACTAGTTAATCAAATCTGAAATGAAAGCAAATTAAGAGCATCTCATGGATCTGTAGCTAGAAGGACTAATGAATGCTCTCAGCTGCAAAGAAATCCTAAAATGACAACCTCTAGAATGAAAAATGTGATGAAAAGATGCAAATTAAGATAAATGCCTTATTCTAAACACTCAATTCTACTCAAACTTGAATGAATTCTACAATTATGATGATACTTATGACTCTAAAATGAATTCTCTATATGAAAATAGAAGTGAATTTCTTGTGAATTCATGATTTATACATGTTTATGCCTCCTATTTATAGGATTTCCCAAGGTGTAGGGGGTAGGTCAAGATAGCTATGGTCAACCTATGGTTGAGGTTAAGGATGAGTGATGTGTCCCCTTTGAGTGGACAAGTTTGATTTATAAGATTGAGTGATCAAGATAGCAAAGCTTTGTAGTTGTGCATGTGCTTTCTTTTCTCTTTTCCCATTGGTTGAGTGATTTTTCATCACGTAGTGGTGGGTGAGAGAAATTAGGATTTAATTAATTCTAAACAATTAATTACTTTAGTCATGTTTGATTTACTGAATTGAATTTAATCAATTGGTGAACTAAGTAATTAAATGATTAATTCAATTACCTAGTGATTTGATTTATTGATTTTAATTAATAAAAAATGGCTTGTATTTGATTGATTTTTGCTTTCACTTGTGTTGACCAATTTTAGTTGTATACGACTATAATTTTCTATATAAATAACTTACATGATCATTTGAAGCTAGTCAAACTGAAACTAGCAAGTTACTTTGGGTTCTATCTCAAAATATTCACAACCTATTATAATATCATTTGAATTTCATAGTTCACAATATTACGCCCATTTGTAATTAGACAAGTGAAGTCTAATATGTTTGTATCCCATTAAAGTATAAGATTTCTTTGATTATCATTGTGTTGTTTCCTTTTCCAATATGGTCGAATAATCCCTTAATTTATGTTTCCAAAACATAATAAATTATGTAAACAAGTGATATATTAACCTCACTAACTATTCTCAACTAATTGAACTACAACCCTCTGATCTTTTCACATGTTTCATAAATGAACCATATTAATTTTTATTTGTGCTCAATATAAAACTAAAATATATATCTTAATCAGTATTTTTCATTAGGACAATTCTTAAAAAAATTACATCTAAAATTTATATTAAAAACATTCCTAAGGATTCTACCACTTTATAAAAAATCATTTGTATTTTATCCACATATCATTTAAAGATAATTTTATGATTCTACATCTTTTAAATTTAAAAATTGCACTCACACTCTAATACTAGAAAACACATTAGCAAATAATGAAGCACACAAAAATCATGTATATTAGATTATTAAAAACAAACACTTAAACCATATAATTATTCCATCTACTAAAAAATAAAATCAATTAATCCCCATCTACTAATGGTTGACACTTTGAATCACATATGACATTTGTCTTCTTCTCAGAAGATGATAGTTCTGATCTCTTACTATTTGGGTTGCTATCAAAGAGCCAAAATTTGCTCATATTGCCTGGTGCATTCTTGTTCAAGGCTTACCTTTGGGTGCCAGGCTTTGGCACTTCAGAGTCCCTGGTCCTAGGTGCCCTTTTTGTGTGGTCTCCTAGAGATATTCATGCATATTTTTTGGTCTTTTTGCCGAGATTAGTAGTACTGAAGCAAGATTCATGATTTATTTAAGCCTTTCTGATCATTTCTCTTTTCCTAGCATATGGTTTTACTAGGTGACTTACCCAGAATGTCTTCCAGATTAACCCAGATTTGGCATGCTTTCAGGATGGACATTCTTTTCACTCTTTGGGAAGATAGGAATGATATTCTTTTCACTCGCAACTTTCTGGATATTAACGTCTCTATGTATACAAAATATTTTATATGTAATAATGTAATGATGCAGATTCAAGTGCAGGCAGATAAAGTGACTCTTGAAGCAGCTCACTTGCAGGAGCTTTTACAACATTGGGGCAATGCCCCTTGTACGATTGCCAGAGTGCTGCCAGACTCTCATTTTGCCAAACACACTTTGACATGTGGCCATAGCTCTTTTGCTCGATGTTCCTGGAATCCTGGGTCTTAGGACCCTTCTCGCTCCTCTGGTGGCAGAGCCAATTGGAGGCACCACTCAGCTTCTCCACCTTGCCAAAATTTGGTTGGCAGTTGGTCTATTTTTCCATCTCCCTTTGTCGTTGGTACTAGTTGGCCTTCGGCCAATGTTTCTGATAAATTCCTGTGTTTGTCTCTTGCAATATCTCCTAGGCAGGAGCAAGGAGAAATGGAAGAAAAAGATGAAGAAGATGGGTGGACTATTCCATACCCGCTTTTAGGCCCCAATGTATGGGGAAACCTAGAAGACAAAGATCTTCTTCCCTCGGGCGCGACTGGTCTGGCTTCCTGAGGACTTCTTTTTTTATGTTTTTTTATGAATAGTTGTTGTTTTCAACTGTTTTCCGAGTGAATCTTGCAGGCTGATCTTGTATCTCGCGACCCCTTTTGTGAATAGTGTACTTTGTACTTTCTATTAATAGAAAATGCCTCTATTCATAAAAAAAAAATCAAGTAATCAAGGAACACATTTAAAGAAATATTAGACACAAAGGATTCAAGAGTGGGAATGCATTAACATATATTGGTCCATGATCACCATACTCATTTCAAAATATCCCTTTACATGTTTCACCAACAAGACATTATATTTAGCATTGAGTTTATGTAACATGCCAAGTTATAAATTTAAAAACTAGAACAAGAAAACTAAGTTGAGAAACAGAAAACAACAATAAATTTTTTTTTTAAAAGAAAGAAAACAGGTAATCATCATACGATAGAATCTTTTCATAGCAAGGTACCGACTTACAAATTATCAACTTGCTTCCAAATAAAAGAAAAAAAGTTTAAGTATAATCTAGTTTCCAGTTTCCATAAAAAAACAAGTTCTTTAACTTAAGAGCATATACAAGGTATAGGAGTACATACATTACATCCCGTTGCTAAGGAAAAGATGAATTAAGAAGATGGAAAAAGTCGCTGAAAACTCAAGAAAGGAAAAAGTATCATCGGGGCGTTTAACCACCCAACCATGGACCTACTGATCCCACCCTGCACACTCCACTGAGTGGCCCGGCCCTCCGCGAGTAGGAGCATGGTCATAGTAAATCTCGGAACTGGTGTAAGGTTCCTATAGACAAAATTGGCCAACCCTATAGCTTCTGCTAACTTGGTTGACTCCTGACCTAGTCTGTATCTGGTTCCTTATCTGACTGGTACTAGTGTCAAATGATAGCACCCCTTGGCCAAGGTTTTATCCTA
>MU226347.1:551319-564736 GCA_018584345.1 Thuja plicata
AACTTGCTTCCAAATAAAAGAAAAAAAGTTTAAGTATAATCTAGTTTCCAGTTTCCATAAAAAAACAAGTTCTTTAACTTAAGAGCATATACAAGGTATAGGAGTACATACATTACATCCCGTTGCTGAGGAAAAGATGAATTAAGAAGCTGGAAAAAGTCACTGAAAACTCAGGAAAGGAAAAAGTATCATCGGGGCGTTTAACCACCCAACCATGGATCTACTGATCCCACCCTGCACACTCCACTGAGTGGCCCGGCCCTCCGCAAGTAGGAGCATGGTCATAGTAAATCTCAGAACTGGTGTAAGGTTCCTACAGACAAAATTGGCCAACCCTATAGCTTCTGCTAACTTGGTTGACTCCTGACCTAGTCTGTATCTGGTTCCTTATCTGACTGGTACTAGTGTCAAATGATAGCACCCCTTGGCCAAGGTTTTATCCTACATGATTTCCATGTAAGCTAGTCATCACCCTAATCCGTTTACTATGTTAATTGGAGTTTTTTTTTTTTTCTTTTTTTTTTCAGATATTATCCATCTGTCTTTGACCCAAGATCCAGGACATCGTATACAAATGGTGGTGAGGAACAACTAACTAAGTGTAGAACCTCACTGCTCTAGCTAACTCTCTAGACAGAAGTGCTAGTAGAAATGTTACAGAATCAGAGGAATTATTTAATTTTCCTAATCTTTCGAAGAAAGGAAAGATAAAAGTAACTTTTGCAAAAAGGAAGAATAGCAAGAATGGACATCAACCATGATCATTCTGTGAATCTTTCTTACAAGGTTCAGAAGTTGGTAACATCTTATTCATTTCGATTTAAGGAAGAAAAGAACAGTCGATACTATACAGAGTTCTGAGAAGCAGCATGTTACTGATGAGTTTGGTGAGAGAGGGAACATCTTTCTATAATCTTTCTCATCTCTAAAGAAAATAAAAGTGCAGAGTCAAAAGAAGTAGGCACTTATGCATTCTGGTCTAAAAGAAACAGTCACTACTTAATCACAGAATTAAGAAATAAGGAGAAAAGACATCCTATTTCCATTTGCATCTCCGAGGTGGAACAAGACTTTAGTTGAGAAGAGAACGACATCTAAGTAAATTTCCTCACATTAAGAAAGACTGTCTCCTTATCTGCAAATTACCAAACTCAAGGACGACCACTCATCTTCATTTCCTAATATATGAAAGAAGGCTGACACCTATCTACAGAGTCCAAGGATTAAGGATACAACATTTAAACTTATTACCAACAGTGGAGAATTCCGACTCTACTACGCAGTGTCATGACGATAAAGATACAACATTTACATTCATTACCAATAGTGGAGATATCCGTCACAATATGCAGAGTCATTAAGATAAAGATACCACATTCAGTTCTTTCCCAATAATGAAAGAAAGTCGTAACAACATGCAGAGTTATTAAGATAAGAATTTGACATTTAGTTCTTTTCAAAGAATGAAAGAGAGCTATCGCAACATGCAGAGTTATTAAGATAAGGATTCGACATTCAGTTCTTTTCAAAGAATGAAAGAAGGCTATCGCAACATGCAGAGTTGTTAAATAACGAGTACATCTCCACAAGCACACAGCACGAATGAAGAAGATGACTAAAGGAATAAGAGAAGGGAGCGGTCATGCCTTATGTAGAGTGGCGGCGTCTACTATGTTACCATGTCTACTTTACTCTTTTCACGTCCCAGCTCTCCTACCTATGCCCAGCTCTTCCCGTCATAATCCCCTTCTCCAAGAAGACTCTCTCCTAAAAAAACACATCACTCGACGGTTCCTAACTAATACCACGTGAGCTGGGATGACTCAGCTCCCACTCCGCCACCTTGCATTCCTCCACTCCGGTTGTTCCACCGGATGTTCTTCTTTTCCCTCTTTTACAAAAAGAACAATCCAAAAGGAAAAGAAATGCTGCGAAGAGTGGAAGGCAAAATAGGGTCCCATCGAAAATTAGAATCCATGGTGCCTAAGGTTGATGGAAGTTAACAAGAATAATAACATATAAAGGTTCAACTAGAATCAGCAAACTTGGTTGATTAACAATAACAACCACCACATAGAAATCATAAAAAGACGACTCCAAGACCAAAGGTGTTGAAGGGAGAGGGTGGTCCCAATGGCAAGGAACAAGACATGCCACAATTATGTGTAATAAAAGTGACATTAAAGAAAAACTCTAGACGAAAGCTCTAGACTATAACGACAACTGGGGTCTGACTAGCCGGGTTGATCCTTACTCACAGTGCTTGAGGGTCAACGACACCCGTTATTCGTTTACTATGAACATGCTCTTACTCTTTCCCGATGATACCTTTCCCTTTTCGGCCAGTCGATCCTGCAACCACTTGCAAAACAATTCTGTAGTTAATTACTTGCCACAACAATTACTTATAATCTAATAAATCAAGTGTAAGATATGAGGAGATAATTAAATCTAATGTCCCAATTTGATTATCAGTTCTATCTAGAAATTCTTGTGCTAGCCAATTCATCTTTTAATAACTAGGTTTTTTGGCTTATCATAACAACTGTTAATTTAAGCGCCTAACCAAAAGTACATACCATATAATAACAATATACCATTTAGGGCAAAAATTGTGAAACCATATACCATTTAGGGCAAAATTGTAAAACCATATACCATTTAGGGCAAAATTGTAAAACCATATACCATTGGATGTTATAGTTTACAACCAACAAATATTATTCCTAAGGCTAGAAGTTGCTATATAAACAACTTGCATGATCATTTGAAGCTAGAAGTTTCTAGATATAAATAACTTGCATAATCATTTGAAGCTAGCAATTTATTTTGGGTTATATCTAAAAATCTTCACAATACAATATAATATCATTTGAATTTTATAATTTGCACTTGTTGTGTCTATTTGTAATTAGACGAGTGAAGTCTAATATGTTCGAATATCATTTTTAAAGATTTGAAATTATTATTTCATTGAGTATTGTTATGCATTGTTCCTTTCCCTACATGATTACATAATTCCTCATTGTATCCTATATTTATGATTTCGTTACATGATGGATAATGTAAACAAGAAATATATTATCAACTTCAAGAATTATTTTCAACCAATTGAACTACAACTCTTTGTTCTTTTCACATATTTCATAAATGAACAATATTAATTTTATTTATTCTCAATAACACAAAATTAATATATCCCAATCAATATTTTTTTTACTACAAAAATCCTAAGAAAATTCACATTAAAATTTATATTAAAAACATCTCTAAGAATTCTTTTCTTTATAAAAGATCATTCTATTTTATCCAAATAACATTTAAGATATCTTATAATCAGCTCTAAAAAATTCCATGAAGCACAAAAATATCATGAATTTTATATTATTGAAAATGAATATTTAAACCATATAAGTAAACATTGAATTTTTTAATTCTAGTTCTCAAGCATATTCTTATGATTTTTATTGATTTTCTAATAGAAACAAGTGAATAATGTGAGTATGTATACATCTATATCAGAAAGTCATTTTCCCATTCAAACACACCTCCAAGGATTTGAATTTTGATGTATTACTTTTCTCTCACATATGATCACTCTCATCAATTGTCATCATCAATTGAATTACAAAGCTTGAAGACTTATAATTTCCTTAATCTAAACTAAAAATTGGCTATCTCACATATGATCAGTCTCATCAATTGTCATCATCAATTGAATTACAAAGCTTGAAGACTTATAATTTCCTTAATCTAAACTAAAAATTGGCTATCCAGTTTACTATCCTAACTGCAGTGGGAGGCCTACGGCAGTCAATCTATTTGCATTTCTGATTTAAACTTTATGATACTTTTTATCATCAACATTTTGAATCATACTACAATAGTTTCTTTCATCCTAATAATAGATCATATTCTATGATCTAAAATATTAACCATAAAAAATATCAAACGTAATTTAAACTAAAAATACAAAAACTAATTTCTGAAAGCCGTAATCCTAGCCCATTTGTCTTCTTACATTTGAATTAATTCAACATTTCAGAGTAACTAATGGAACAATTTCTATTTGCCTTCAGTTTACAATGGCCCTGCTTTATTCTGTCATCTTGATGGGCCTGCTTTATTCTGTCATATTGTGTATGTTCTTCAGTGACTGGTATCTTCTTATTACAGAACCCACATAACCATAATAAGCACTTTCCACCTCTTTCTGCTTCTCCATGATTGACTTGCATGCTTCTCTCATCACTAACCTTACTCTTTGCTTTAACCACCCTTGATGGACATTTGATACCCTTTTCATGGGATTCTCCCTCCATTCAACTTTCTGTTCTAACATCACACAATAAAAACATTAATATCAGAATTATACACCATAATCTTACAATATTACCACTCTAATCAGAAGGATGCTTCCATTTTTCACGAGTCTCCCTATTTATTCTCAACAGATAATATGAAGAAAACATACCGGCTTTTCTGTCGCGCGTTATTGCTTTATGAATCTAAGCAATCTCTCAACAGGTATGAAGAGGTTTTAGGATCCACATAACATCTGTGTCTGTAATGGCCATGATATTCACAAATTGCATCTGAAAGAAACAAAAAGGAAAGCAAAATGGGAGGTGATATCTAACAGTGGGTCAAAAAGAAAACCAAAATGGGAGTTGATATCTAAGACTGGGTCGGCACTTTTAATGCGATTGTCACTTCCTACACAAGCCAACAAAAATCATTGGTGACAGTGAAAAACGACCTATTACAACATAGACAATAAATATCATCATTTCTATCGAGGACTAAATGTTAAATTAATTATACTTTGGCATGATTTTACAAAAGATAAAAGAGTGTTTGTGGGAATCCTCTCACTCACACTCTCCAAGCAAATATAATATCGAAAGTAAATTTTACATTCATATTGATTATGAAAAGAGACACTTTTCGTTATTTATTTAGAGAATATTACAAACAAGTTGAAAAAGCAAGTTGAATCAACTATATATATATATATAGCATCACACTTTGGAGTTGCATGAGTTATTGTAGTGTTTGATGAGATCAACATGTCAAGATAGAAATTTGGTAGAGTACCTTATCACAATGAAGCACTCTAGATTTGAGGACTTCTAGAAGGGGAATCTCTCTCTCTCTCTCTCTCTCTCTCTCTCTCTCTCTCTCTCTCTCTCTCTCTGATTGGTAATAGATTATGATTTTATTAATTATGAAACAAGATTGAAAGATCTTATGTGGTCCCTAAGTAAGCTTAAGTAAAGTGTAATTAGTGCCTATGTATGAATTAACCAAGGTAAAATGTCATAAATATTACACCAAAAACCCCCCCTTAAGTGCAACTTAGAGAGAATGTACAAAATCTAACAATGCAAGAGGGGTCCTGACTACTAGGCCATGATAGGTACCCATGCAATAATGCAATGCAATATTTCACAAATGGAGAAAAGGACAAACCTAGTGGGATAAAACTCCTCCCCAAAAGAGAGATGAAAATGAACAATGATCTCAATGAGAAGAAAAAAACCTCCTATGGGGAAAAAATCCCCCCATAAGAGAGAAGAAGAGAGACCATGAAGCCCCCACTTAGTGTAGAATTTCCTACAAAGATGGTCTAAGATGGTAACTAACACTCTTCCATAGGAAGAAATAGAGCCGATGCTACACCAAGAATGTCAAAGTGTGACAAAATTAGGTACTAATATCAATTAAGAATGATAGATGAATCACCCACTGCAATATGACGAAGATCAAGAATTGAGACACCTACTTGAGTATCAACTAGATAATCGCCAATGGTAGATTGGTATATTATAAGTCTTGACTGGATCCATGCACCAAGTATCAAAACAGAATTCCTAATCTACTAAGCACATAAGGATTACATCAATTATGTCATCAATGGAAAAGTACAAAGAAGGATGACACTTTATATCAATACATGTACAACATAGCTCATGTAAGAGAATACAATATCAAATGAAAAAAATGAAAATCTGGAGACTAACGATGATACCACCAAGAATGTGTTGGAAATGACCATTGATGATGCCTCTAATTGGAATAATTCCAAGGAAAATTAGGAGTAATATTTGGCTAGAAGGTATCCATCCAAGATCTAGAAGCCAAATGGAAAGCACAAAAATAAGAGAGAATGCATTTGAAAAGAATAAACTATATTCTCACCAACAATGTAATATAATAGATTGACTCAACTAGAATCAGGATGAATTAAATATTGCGTAGGCGACCCTTTGGTTATATATCCAAGGTGATTACAAAGGAGTGAATGAGACAATGAAAATATTGTTGTCTCATTTCATGATAATCAAGAGACAACTTATCGCCCAACCAAGGTAGAATCACATGTGCACCAGAGGTGGATCATCCACCACTATGTAATAAAATATGTGCAACATGTGCAACAAAGGTGGAGAGTGATAAAGTGATAGGTGTACTAAAGTTGGATTCAACAAATAACTTTGGATTGTGATAACATGATAACACCACCTAATATGGAAATGCTCATAAAAGCTCCTATGTGATCTGTAAGTAAGATTAAGTATAATGCAATTAATACCTAAGTGAGAATAATTGAGGCCAAATACCTTAATTACAACAACATATTTCAACTCCTTCCTCAAGGTAAAAAAAATCTTCCTCAAGATTATTGCATTCTACAGATTTATCATGTAGCTTGGTTTCCAAACAATCAATAGTATTCTTTTATTCAACTTGGACCTTCGGGTGGACTATTTCATCTTATACTTTCTTAAGCTTATCTTGATATTCTTTGTATTGAGATCTATAAATTTTTAGATCATGAAGATATAATATATGTTCTCCTTCAATATCTACTACTCCATCAATATCCTATACCTTCAAGTTCCAGGGCAACTAAGTCTTTTTCCAAACTAAAATTTTTGTCCAAACTTGCTATAGACCACATGTCTTCAAATGGATGATCTACCTTAGTTGTTAAACTATTACTTCAATAATCTTTCTCTAATACCAATTGTTGACCACACTCAGATGTTGAGAGTGGGTGAATAATCATATATTAAAAATTGATTAATTTTACCCATTCAATCAATTCATCACATATGCAAAAGTAAATAGCATGAGCACAACATGAAACATACAAGTACACCAAGATTTTACCATGGAAAACCCAAGGAGGAAAAAAACATAGTGAGATCCAAGTCACCCTCTATGAAAAATAGTTTTACCATGATTGTTTTAGGTTCACTTCCAAGGAAGCTCACTACTCGCTGACTTGTAGGATAAGGTGCACTATCTTTGAGAAAGATAAAAAAGACTTGTAAACAAAAGATTAATTATCTAAACTGAGATGCAATATCATACCACTACAATGAATACATATGGGGAACTGCAGTAGAAGAAGCATCTCAAAATGCTAATTACAGTTATCTATTCTATCCATCCAAAATATACTTTATTAATATTTCACAATATTTAGTGATTATATTCAATATATTTTCATTTACACACCTTCACAAAGATTCCATACATCATACACACATTATGTATAAATATCCTCTACAAGATACAACTATATCAATTAGGTTGAAGTCAAAATGGGTGAAACATGTAGTGCACAATTTGTCAACCAACAACTCTATCTTCAATTTCTCACAGAAGAAAATCAAATCATGTACAACATAAAAAAAAGTTAACAAAATCTCCAAGTACTCCCAAAACCTTTCTTTAATCTTTGTATGCTTCTGCATGGTCCCAACACACTTAAGCCAACTCTAGAATATAGAATAGGTGAAACAGGCCAACTATTCACTTTCAATTCAATATGTGAACAATAACAAAAACCTTCGATACTTTCCATAAAAAAACTATATATGAAAGTTGCAAAAAAACATCATCTTCTATTAATGAACACAAAGAATTCCAATAATGAATATTCTATCTTTGTACAAACCAATACTTAGATCTTCACAATTTCATCTATAAAAGTATGTAGCACGTGAGAAAAAACTGCGATACTTGTCATAATAAAACTATATATGAAAGTTGCAATAAAACATCATCATCTATGAAGGAATACAAAGCATTCCAATAATGAATACTATATCTTTGTACAAACCAATACTTAAATCTTCATAATTTCATCTATAAAAGGATGCAGCACTTGAAACTTGGAATGTACCTTCCCTAAAGATCCATAATACACATACTAAAATTGAAAACTAGAGTATTATTATGTATCACGTTGTAGACCAAAATATTGTCACTTTGTTAGTCACGCTATTGCAGGAACAATCACTTAGCCATTCCCTAGCCAAAATCTCATACAATCCCTTGGACATCACCTCAATATTCTAGAATAGACTTTAATCACTTTGAGACTACATATCCAACATATGTTGACATCAATGACAACACTTTACAACTTATGCACATGGCTGACACACCAAAACATCTATAGCCAACGCAATAAGAAAGGGATACGACCCATCCCTAGAGAGGGTAGACACTGAGCAATAATAATATATTAACCTTTGTGGTAATATTAGAGTATGATCCAACTTTAATTAGATAAGAGAATCCTCCACATGCCTATTAGATGAAGTGTAAGAAGATCCACCCAAATCTAAGTCCAAGAGACCTTGATTTTTAATGAAAGAGATAAAATCCATTTTTTTATCATCATATATATAAGATCTCCCATTCTTCTCAATATCTCTCAGTGGGGTATTAAATTCCCTCATCACTAGAAAAATTTCATCTTTAAAAAAGGACTCGAAGGCCTCTAAGGAATTCCACAATCTTTGTCTAGCCCCCTTATTATTAGGGGAATGAATATAATAAATAATCCAACAAAATCCACCTTGTACATGAGTGAAACCAATAGAAAGATGATGAGAATGAACATATAATTTCATACCCTGAACAAAATTAGGATTCCAAAAACTAGCTATGACACCAAAGGCACCATCAACATTATAACTATGAAGACTACGAATCTTCATTAATAAATATTTAATTATTTCTAACTTATCCAAATGCATTTTTGTTTTCAAATGAGAATAATGTTAGGCTTACGGTCTCTTACTGGATAAGTGACTAATTCTCTTTTATGAGGGTTATTTAACCCTCTCATATCCAAAAAAATTATTTTCATTTAGGCTTTTGAGGGGTTCTCTTCAAGCACATGTCTAACAAATTATTTTGTGTTCTTTTAGAAATTACCAATTTTCTTCCCTTTTCTCTAGTTATTTAGGACGTTGGTCCATCCTACCATTTGGTTTTTGACCCACAATCAACCTTTTTCATGTTTCTCGTGTACACTTCCTAATCATTAGGAGGAGGAGTGGGCTTCCTCCCTTGTTACAATATTGAAATAAAGGGAGGTACATTAGGATTTGCAGAAGAAGAAATAGAGATGAGATTAGGAACCTCCTCCATCAAAGAATCCAAATGGTTCAAACTGCCCACCAAGCTCGTAAGGAAAACTTACTCAAGGGGCCTCAGGAATAAAAGAGAATGCTTAGTCACTACCTCATTTCTTTTGACAACCTTCTCCAACATTTTCTCAAAATGATAAACATTCAAATCCTCACCAACATTCATAGCCTTATTATAATCCTCCAAATAACAAGTGTCTATCAAAGCATTCAAGCCTCACCATTCAATGATCCTAGACAACCTCACCCTCCCAGGTCACTAGAAAACCATTCTTCTCTTGTATGAAATATTTTTAGCATCCAAAGGAAAACCATCAACTTCTCATCTTTCTTCCTCTTTTCCTTCCTTTTTTTTTCTGAGAGAGGCTTTTGAATCTTTCTAGGGAAATTCTTATCCTAGTGACCCACCCTTTTGTAATGTAACCAAGGGGGATAGAATCATATTCAAACCCCTAGCACCAAGTTCCAAGCTTTGAATTAATCTTCACCTCAAAGGGGAGGTGAGAGGATTGATCAATACTAACACAAAAGTAGGCACGAACCATCCACTTTCTAGAGGCAATCATGGGATCTGTCAATAAAAATGAACCATAACAAGCTGCTAAACCTCTAAGAAATCCTCATCTAAATTCCAAAGGGAGACTAGGTAATATAAACCAAACTGGAGAGGCATTGAAAGATCAGTCCCTTGGCCTAAAATAAGGAGTCCATCTCTTCAAACCCAAAGAAGAAGAACCATAAATCTAAGTCCTTCCAATTAGGACCCTAAGAAGGCTTTCTTCACATGTAAAGATAGAGGAAAAAATGTTGGGAAAATGTGTCTGAACATATGAAAACTATTTGAAGTAAGCCTTTTGTTTGAACACTAAATTTTTTTCTAATTTATTTTCTGGAGGTTCATTTTGTATATATAAGCATATCGATAAAGTTTCATGGCAAGATCATGTCCAGTTTTGAAGATATTAATTTTTTGGTTTTTGATGAGTTCATACAAAAACTTCAAACTCAATTTAGAAGGCCTTAGAGGCTCCAAAAGGGGTCAAAACTTGTCATGGATATCGCTACATATTTCTAGTTGTAGAGTGCTTTGAGAGGTTTTCCGAAAAGTGGTTATAATAGAAAATTGAATACATAGTTCAAAAGTTATGGCCTTCGGAAGTTGGGTCTCCTAAAATAAAAATAAAAAGTAAAAATATGTCAAACATGTAAATGAGTTTTAAAAGGGAGTTACACGTGTTGGTGTGTGTATTGAAACAACATAGGACATCTTCGATTATAGATAAGATGGGTGGCTCATTTTAGAGTGGTTTTAGCCCATGGTTTTGTAATACAGTTTGACAGTTTCTTGTATTGTATCTCCTATATAGTAGATGTGGGAGATGGACGGTTTGTGAAAAATCTCATAACTTTTGATTTACCTTTGGATCTCTAGTCAGTGATACTCCTAGAAGAAGCTTTCTCTACAAGTATATTATAGTTTATTATTGATTGTCAAATAATATATTGGGCTTCTTTTGGAGTGTGGGTTTTTTTTCTCCTGAAAGGGTTTTCCCTACATAAATAATTGTGTTGTGGTATGAATGTTATTTATGTTAAGTTTTTGTAATTGTGAAAAATATTTGAGAAATTTTTTACAATATTCTCCCCTTAGGGTTAATGTTGGAATATGTTCCACTAAGTTTAAATTCCTTACAAAGAAGCCTTTTCATTTCCATTTTTTGGTAATGAAGGAATTGCATTAAATCGATATTTGGGCAAGGCCCAATAAATTTATCTACCTTCGACATTTCTATAGTTGAAATGTCTTTGTCAATAATCGAATCTAGGACAGAGAAAGAGAATGATACCACCTTAGGATTATCAAAATAAGAAACAAAGGAGGAAAAACTCACACCTTTTAACCAAACACCACTAAGCTTAGACCAATTCAATTTTTGAACAACATTATTCTACACCTTCAAATTCAAAACAAGGATCCTACTCAACAAAAAGGAAGTGTGACCAACTGCTGATAAATATTTGCCCTCCTACATGCAAGACCCATGACCCTTGAGACTCTCACTAATAGAACATCCATCTAAAGCATCATTACTTTGTCCATTTATAAGCTCTTTCATGTGAGGAGAAACACCATTTACACTAGAACCAAGATCATTAGATAATCCTGCCTTCCCCAAATTCAAATTTTTTGAACCTCTAGAATCGTGCTCCATCATTATACCCAAATCTCCATAAAAGAATGTTGTTTTCTTACTAAATAATCCAATTGCTACTATATTAGAATCAAATTTCATAAATAAGCCAATTACTACTATATTCTAAACAAATGTCATTAATTCTATAAAAAAAAATTATGTCAATACATTACAATTTAATGATGTGTTAATTACGATTACAATAAGAACAAAAATTAATAAAAAGTGATTACCTTATTAATTTTTATTAACAATGTGATGATTCCCACTTAAGGTGGAAAAGTGATGATGTGATAACATCACCTAAATTACATATTACTATTCTACACTTCATTATTTATAATTTTTTTAAAAAAGTTGCATTTTATTATTATTTTGGTACAAGTTACGCGACCCATACAAACAAGTACCTACTTTCAGGATGTGTCTACTTTTTAAAAATTGTTTTAAAAATACTTAACAAAAAATATGCAATTTTTAGTACGCAGTCTTAACTATCTTTGGACACAAAAGAGTTTGTCAAAATACTAAATGCAGCTATATCTTTTTTTACTCACACACTAGACATTATGTTATGTTTCCCTAAAAAAGAAAAAGAATAGGTTTGTGTACAAAAAGGATTTGACTTTCTTAATCATATCCATTTTATAAAAACTTTAGAATTTTAAAAACTAGATTTAGAGTACTAAAGGGTATGTGCAAGATCATGGGGGCCAAAAAATGGCGACATGAAAAAATCCACTTTTCACTCGTCCAAAAGCGCATGAAAATATTTGTTGACTTTTTAGTAGGCCTGGGTGTCAGTACACCTGGGCAAACCTGACACCAAAGCACAAGCCTAATCAGGTACATGATTTTTTTGGGTACATGATATTTTCAGGTAACTGAAAATATTGGGTACTCAATTTTTTCGGGTACCCCAAACCTGTGGCATAAATCAAAACCTGCGAGCCGCTTTCCTCATTTCTCTCATCGTTTTGGGTTTGGAAAACGACTTGAAATATCCTATACATGATTTTTTCAGGTACCTGATTGCTCCAACAACAAATTTGACTCCACAGTTTATCCAGTAAGTAAATTCTTGCTATATCTTGATTATTTTTTTTCATTTTCATGTTAAATGTAGTTTTTTTGGTTAAAATGGGGTTTTGTATTGATTTTTTTAATAATATATGAAATCGATTTGAAATTTATATTTGTATATTATTTAATTAGGCATGGCTAACAACAATGAAGATAATAACCCTCCCCTGCCAAATAATGATCCCTAAAACAATCCAGAACTGCTTCAAAACCCTCAATCTTTAGAGGATTTGATACAAGAGAATTTGAAAACTATACGAGGTTTCAAAAACATGTATCAGAATATACCTACATTAGCTCCTATGCTTGCCACCCTAAATACCATTGTTGAAAACATTGACACCCTTACGCAGCAACATAATGTTACTCTTCATTGGCGTGATGATATACACACCCAATTTGATGACGAGCTTGACCATGATGGGATTGTTGCCCTTAATATAACTAAGGAAGATATAAACTCCCTTTTTGTTAATCCTAAAACCAAATTAAAAGTTGACCCCAAAAAGCCCAAATTATCAATAAAATGGTGCACAAATGAAGCAATGCGCACACATTTTTGGGATCGTTGGTGGATGGTTTTTGATAAACCACCCCATAGAAATTTGGAGCTCCCTTTCTATTTCATAAAAAAATTGTATGCTGAGTTTGTGCTTGGTCACAATGTTAATTATTGGAGCATGA
>MU226347.1:583924-600234 GCA_018584345.1 Thuja plicata
GCTTTAAGTTCTTGTAGCATAATAAAATCTTTGTTATTAACAGTGTCAAGAAAACGCTTAGCAATGTATTTTCTGTCCGGGGATTCAAGACCCCTTACATTCCATGAAATACAATTCATTCTGACCTGTTAGCAGAGGGGACGCAAATAAGGTCCATGGACCCACCTGTACTGATGGTTATGTTCTGTGAAGAAGCTTCTTCAATCCCGAGCCCACCAAGACTTTTATTTTTTGATCCAGGAGGTCTGCCCCGTCATTTAGATCTGGGGAAATCTTTTTGCCAATCTAAGTCATCAGCTTCCACATCAGAGCTCTTAGAGTAGACATTTCCATTGCTAGTTCTAACTGACGGAATAGACAGATTTTGGTCTTTTGTGGGCTCGAATGGGATAGATATTTTGTTACCATTATTTGCAGGTAGTATTTCCAGATAGTATCCTTCCTCAATTTCCTTGAAGGTCTTAGTTTCAACAGAGGTGGGAGTGGAATCTAAAGTGGTAAGAGGAGCAGAGGGTAATGGAGTCATAGGCGGTATATTAGATGTGTTAGCTTTATCAGTTTCAGCTTCCGAGTTATCGATTTTCCTTCTTCTTTTTTTATCAGATTTCCTTTTAACAATTTGAAAACCATCTGTCATATTGACATCTAGAGAGGGTTCAGACACATTGGTAGGGGCTTGTTTATTATTGTGTGATACAGGTGGGGAAGTCATCACTGGAGATGCCAGAGTAGTATTAGCAGAAGGAGCAGAGTTTTTCATTTTTGATGTATCTACAGAGTTTGGGGTAGGGTTAGCCTCACTTTTCCTTTTGATAATGGGGCATTCACGATGAAGGTGCCCTTCCTTCTTGCACAGAAAACAAGCATTCAGACCCCCCAGAATTTCCAGAGGACATGAGATTAATTCCCCAGGAATGTTGATCTCAAGAGCCGAAGGGATTTCAATGCCCGGTCTAAGCGAGACTAAAGCTCTAGCGTCCATGTGAGGAACCAGTCGAGTAGTGTCATCGAACCTAATGACCTTACCGAGTGGTTCCAGCAGGTGAGTAATAAAACACCAAAGATATGGAGGCAGGTTTTTTATAATAATCCATCTAGGGGCCGACAGAGCAAGCACTTCTTCCTGAATAGCCTCTGGAGTCCATGTTAAAGCTCGAAAGGAAGTGTTGCCCACATTCCAATATTGTCTTTTTAGGACAGCCTCCTGAGCTTTAGCAGTTTTAAAGAATATAACAAACAGACCTTTCTGTAACTGCCTATAGAAAGAAATGCTATGCCCTAGCTTGAGATTCCAATAATTATAAAACCAATCGTCAAGAAATTTTCTTGCAGGGCATCTTTCAACATCAACAGTAGAAAAGAAAATGGCAAAGTTTTTTAACCTACTTTTTTCCTTCTCTATTTCACCAATCATTTCAGGGTTAGGGGAGATGGAGAAAGGCCTCAAGGCATGCACATAGCTCTTACCTGACTCGGCCTCTTCATGTCAATGAGAAACACTAAATCTAGCAGAAGCAGCGACTGTGGAGTTAGCCACCGCCTCAGAGAACGTTTTCGCTGATGAAGATGCATTATGTTTACCATTTTCGAGGTTAGGGAGTTTAGTCGCTGGGGATGTTACAGGTTCATTAATGGGAGTTAAGGCAGAAGCTTCGGCTTCTGCAGAGGGAGTTAATGGCGGGACAGACATCATAAAACAAAACTAAAATAAATCAGGAACGCGCACACCTGGGACATCGGGGGAAGTGCCTTTGGAAGCACGGTCGCCACGTCGCCTTGTGTCCAGTCAGCCCGCATTCAAATTCGCAACGCGAAAACGCAGCCTTTTAACTCTTTCGAATGTTTAATTTAAAAATATATAAGTTAAAAATACAAATATATTTTAATTAAAAAACTAGCAACAAAAATGATAAGTTCAAAAATTAAAATTTGTAAGAATTTTTTTATTTTTTATTTTTTATAATTAATTTTTTCAATAAGTTAAAAATATTCAAATTAATTAAAAAAATGAAAAATAATCCTTATTTCAATTCCACATTATGGAATCCAAACACATAATAGCTTATTCTAGCTTTCATTTTCATGATTAATTAATCCGAGAATAGGTTTTTATTCTAACATAGACCCATTCTGAATAAATTAATTCCATGCACCAAACGGGCCCTAAGTGCCCAACATTGAATAGTTCGACATGTCATATCAAATGATGAATAAAAAGCCCCTAACAAACCCAAATGACATTTCAACACTAAGTGGTGTTGGTATTGCTCTTTGAAGTCTAGATCAGTCATTCTAGCTTTTGAACTAGTTTGCTCTTCCCACAATCTTTGTTTTTGCAGATGAATGAGCATAAAAGTGTATTAATAATATCTTCTTATCCATACATGTTTGTTTTCCTAGATTTAACTAGGTGCCTTTTATCTAGTTTGTTGGTTATTTGTATGTTTTAATATCTCCGCCATTGTGATACATAGAGAAGTTTGATTTTCTTGAGTAGACTTTATTTTAGCTTGTTAACATATATTGAGATAATTGATCTCCGGTTTACTTCTGAAAAGAGTATTGTTAGTTTATAATCATCTTTTTGTCTTAACCATTGTTAGTCCAAGTATGATACTTGTCCCTTTTAAGTAATTTCTCGAGTCGCCATTATGTTTTTTGATAATCTTAAATGCTTTAAGATTTTTGAGTCCAATCATTCACTAAAGATTTTGGTCTTGTGGTCCTGTCATGCTTGAAAAAGTGTAATGTTTATTTGCTAACAATTTTCTTGAACAGGTTTGAACATCTTTGAACACCTTTGAATAATCTTGAACAGGTTTGAACTAAAGTTTAAACCGGTTCAAGATAGTTCAAGGTGGTTCTTATTTCTAAGGGAAATTTGCTGGTGCATAAAGTTGGCAAAAATATTCTATGTTTACAAGTAGCGGGAATATTGAGGCTGTGTGAAAAGAAAAGGACTTGGACATATTAGTATGAGATCTATTGTTTAAAGATTGATTCATATGATCGAAAGGCTTGAACAATATTGAACACATGGGAACCATCTTGAACTTTGTTCAAGGGTGTTCAAGGGCATTCAAGGATGACATGAGGCGGCAAAGAAAAGGTAAATTTCAAACAGCTCAGCAGTGGGTCCTACGAAAATGAGGGTACTTAATAGAGAAAACTGGTGGCGCCAGTTAAATATGCCTGAGGTGTCAAATCAATCATTAATTCATCTATACGACATCAAAGTTTGTGCAAGTAACATTAATGAATTGCATGCATAAACCATCACATCACATTTTTTTCTTTTATTGCCATAAAGATTTGTAGTTAATTGTTAAATCATCGCAATCTCTATTCAAGCCCTTCATTTTGTTCATACTTTGAAATACTGTCGCTATTGAGAGCTGAGCAGACGGAAGGTAAGGACTTTAGACCTCCAGTATTCAGAGGTTTCTATAGAACAAGGTGAGTCAGGCTGCCCTCACTGCAGTGTTTTAAATTTAAAATTGCAAAATATTCAGAGAATTTTGTCGTAGTTACAAGATTGATACAAATATGAAGTCTGCTTTTCACTTATTTGGGAGTGTTTCGAGTCTGGTTTGTGAAGACCCAGTTGTGAAAAATACTGACCTAGAGGGTTATGATTTAGAAGGGTTATCAGAAAGGCTTTCCAATTCCCTAGAAAAAATTCCAGCATTGGAAATTCTACATAGCGGACTCTGCATTGCTGCTACATTCCCTCCTGCGGTAATTTGCCCTGAGTTGATTTATGAATGCATTCGCAATTATGACCAAAGAACTGAGTCTATTCTTAAAAAAGATGACAGTGTCTTATTGTCTGTTAATAGGGAAATTGTATCCTTAGCTTTCCATATTCCAGAGCAGACCTTTGGTGCATTTTCCCCTGCACAATCCCTTGTCAAATTCAAAGAAAATGCAGAAAAAAATCGTACTTCCATGGCCAAACACTGGTTATTAAACCCTCAGAGGGGAAGTTCGCGCCTACCCAAAAATTTCAACATAAGTCATATGCGCTCCTATATCAGTGACATTATGGTGATGCTGCAAAGAGTGAGAGGGTCCCCAGAGGCTTATTTATTTTCTGATTGGTTATTCTATTATGTTCAAATTGTTCTGCAGGGAAAACAAATCCTGGACTGGGTTGAGTTAATTGCCAGCTCCATGAGAGAGCAACTTAATAACTCAAAACTTACTAGGAATGGCTTTTTCATGTCATCTTATCTTATTTATTGTTTAGCCTTTAGTAGGAAATGGAGCGGGATGCATCATGAGCCTTGGTCAGATGGTATGTGTGTGTACGAATATTTCCCAATCTTGCACAGAATTAATATAATTCAAAATTATAGAAGAGTACATGATACCTTCTTGGGTAAGCTTTGTTTCGAATTAACCAGAGACTCTACTAGGAGGATGAGCTCAGAAGCTCAGAGGTCTGTGACTAAATTTGGAAGCTACTACACTCAATTTTCTAGATTCACCTATATTAGGGTTGGCAACTTTAAAGATTCTCCCATGAGGTTGCCTAGGTATGCCTTTGATTGTTTTGTTCTTGCAAAAGTATGTAGGCAACTTGCTACTGTGCTTAAGAGATTCCTCCCAGAGGAAGAATGGGAAAAAGTGTTTCCAATACAACTAGGTTAATTTTCATGTGCTTCTATGGAAGATGCAATCAACATTGGGAGTAATCTGAGCCATTTTGATTTTAAGTTTTATACTGAAAGAGTAGGGTTTGACAATAAGAACTTTTCTAGTGGAAGCCTAGGTCTTAGGTCTCATATGTTTCCCGTCCCCCATCTTGAATATTTCTGGGAGGACTTCTCCGATGAATCTCAAGTCAGAAAGAGAACATAGCAGACTATGCATATCCTAGATTCTATCTATGAGGCTGCAATTCAAGGTGGAAGGGGTTACTGATGACGGTTCAAACTTGATTGAACCCTTTTAAGAAATCCATGGAAAGCGAAGAATATGATATAGACTGGACAACAGATGAAGAAGATGATATTAAATAGAGAACACAACATGTACTTCAGTTGACTAAGAAGTGGTTGAAGAAAATAAGAAAGTAATCTAGTCCTAAAACAATTGAAGTTAAAACTTCATCTTTATCTCCCCCTTCCCCTATTTCTAATCTTCATGAACTAATTGACAATGCAGGTTCCTCGGGGAAGCAACGAAATAGGAGTTCCAAGAAGAAACCTACTGCAAAATCCTCGCCTGTAGTTTCACCTTAGCGGATCACCAGATCAAGGACCTGGTCAAAAAAAAAAAGAGAAGATGGCACAAAAGAACGTAGAGATGATAAACCTGGATGATGATAAATTTGGGGACATGAGTTACCAGATTGGTGAAGATGAACAGGTAGGAAAAGATCTTTTTGATTTTGATGACGTGACATTGGACATGATGGATACACCTGCAAAGACAACTGAGCAATCGACTGCAGTAATTACAATGCCAAAATGAATGACCACATATGTGAACAAGAAACGAAGTCTGGTTCCTATTTCTATCCCGGTGTAGGATATTGTAAGTATGTTCAAAGGAATCCTAAAAGTAAAAAGGCCAAGAGCACTGCTCAGATGTTTGATGATACGAAGACAAGGAAATGGACTAATGAAGTGTCCACTTACAAACCAAAAGAAGAAAAGCAAGAAGTTGTAGTAAAGGACTTTGATGTAACTAAAATTGAGCTTGGAACCATGGATAGGGCAGGTAAAAAACATTTGTTTAAAGAAACTGCCCATTAAATGTTGATGACATCTTGGTAGGATAGTAAAGAAAAGAAAGAAATGAAGCAGACTATAGTGTCATTATCCCAGTTTATCAATGCCTTTTTCAATTTCAATGCCACATCTTTGATCCAGTCCCCTCAAATCTTTAATCTAAATTCAGCGAAAAGAAAAAACCTACTGAATCAATTTCAGCGTGGCCAGGTTTTAGTCTCTTATGTGGACAAATGAATGGCTCAGGTAGTCAATAGTGGTCACCAATATATCAGAGAATCACATGTCATTCTCCATGATATTGAGGCTATAATAGGGGAATTACAGACTCAATGACAAGTCTGGGATGGGGAAGAAGAGAAATGGGTCTCTGCAATGAGGAAATTATTAGAAACAGCTAGGTATGGTTTCAGTAAGTTTTGTACGAAGAAATCACTAAAGTCCACTGAAGAATCAATCTTCTTCATTCTCATAAAGAATATAAACTGGAGGATTTCTTCCATTAGAAATACCATCACTGAAACAAAGGAGTATGAAGATGAGGCCAAATAGATTCAGAAAGCCACTCTGAATGAATTGAAAGTTATCAATTTCACCTACACCTACCCAACAACTTATAGAGAACATGAATTAAAAGGAGCCCTAGAAGCCTTTGACTCAACCATGAAAATAATCAAAGAAAAAGATAATCCTAAGGCTAGAGATCTCACACAAATGATGAGGATCGAGTCAATGTTGTACCTGTGCGTTGATCAGTTACCTGGGTTGATGGAAAAGATGAAGAAGCTCAAATGGAGTAAAGAGGCCTCAATGGCCCGAATTGTAAACTCAAAGGTCCCACATCTGCAGGTTGCAAAAGAGCTGATCCAAGCATACAATGAGTGGAAGCCCACCTAGTCTTTTGCCAAAGAAGATGGAAACTCAGCCAGAAGTGAGGATCACATTGTGGAAAAAGAGCCTGATTTAGACATTTATTTTCTCTTTCAATTGCATGCAAAAATCTTAAGGAAAACTGTCCTTTTTAATTTGGTTTCATTTTATAACTTCTTACCTGAGAGGTCATGTTTTCAGGGAGACCTCTTGGCATTTTAAAAACTATAAGTATTGGTACTGAAAACAGAAAAAGGGTTCGGAAAAACTGATCATAACAAAATACTTTAATTTTGAGTTTGGTAGTTTTTAGAAATTGGGTAACAGATATTGATGGAGTCTGACACTACTATAGAAAAAATAGATTTTTCATGGTTGCCTGTGTTGCAATTTTGGAATATATTATGACTAAGATTTCAGATTTGTGTTATTCGAAAAGAATAAGCAAGTGTTCTGTGTTGACATTTTGTTTTATTCTATGGTGTATTTTTGTGGATTCATAGTAGCCTGATTCTATCCATATTCTATTATGTTATAGTTGTTGATCATTTAATTTCATGCAATCATTGCTGCTAGAAAAACTGTGCTTTTTCTTTCCTTCTCTATATTTATTTATCTTTTCTAAGGTAATACTGTCATGCTTCTCATCTAAGAATGAGAAATTAGTGTTATAAACTTTCAAGTTAAAAGTTAAACTGTGAAATTGGTGTTATCTAAATATTAGAAATCATTCCTAGGGCATTGTACCTAAGATCAAATTCAGAGGGAAGTGAGTAAAGAACACTTACCCAACTATTAGTTGTTATTTGTCTTTCAAATGGGGTATAGAGTTATTTTTTCAAAGATATATTTTAGGAAAAATCTGTTCACTAACATATTTTTGGCAACTCTACTAGGGAGCGCTAAAGAGTGTAAACCTATTTTAAATTCTTTCTTTGATGAATAATTATGGTACTACTAGCTATTGTAATATCTAATCAGGAGGAATTGCCTCCTTTTATTCAACCATACTTGAACTTTGAAGACACCCAAGAAGATATAATTGCTGATTTGAATACCCTTGCTTGGAATTTAAAAACTAGTTATCATCAATACCAGAAAGTTCTCTTAGTTTTGGAAGAAGAGGAAGATATATGAGAGTGGCTGCGAGGTCTTCCAATAGCTCAAGAAGCACAAATTATTGATAGAGCTATCCAAAGGCAATAAAAATAATAATACTGGATTCTCGACTGTTCACTAGGTCCCAAAGGAGAGAGGGAATTTTCGATACTTTCTATGAAAGATTACAAAACCTCTAGTTTCCAAATACATACGTTCCAAAGCTGAAAGCCAATAGTAGACCTGCTTCCCCGCCTAAGGCTCCATCAAATACATCCCCATCCACTAGTGTCTGGCAATCTTTGACCCTATCTGGCATCCAAGCGCCCCCACTTGTAACAATCTTTCCAATCACAATCATGGCTCAACCATGGGGTGCAAGAGTTGGCCCTCTAGCACTGGGTGCTCATCATGCCCTCCCTAAGGGTATTAAAGATGTCCTCCCCAAAATTTATGGAGATGGTAAAGTCTCAGTAAATGAACATGTCAATGCATTCAATGTAGAAACTGCTATATTGGAAGTACATCATAAAGATGTAGTTGTTAGGCTTTTCACGCAATCTCTAATAGAGGGAGCGACATAATGGTTTGGTCACTTGCCTGCTGGGTCAATTAAAAATTGGAAAACCATGAAGACTGCGTTTGAAAACTGTTTTAAAGGCGCTGAAGATGAACATTCTCCGCTGGCACAATTAACACAAATGAAGAAAGAGATTCATGATCCCATGAGGGATTATGTGGCTCGGTACAATAAGGTTGTTCATAGAATCCCTACTGCCAAAAGGACAACTTCAAAAAACCAACAATGTTTTTTTGTGAACTCCATGCCCCTGGACATAGGTTTTCACCTGAGCAGAAGCAGACCTGCAAATTTAGACACTGCCCAAAGCCAAGCCACTGTATTGGATGACAATCTCATCATGACGGGAAAATAGAGGAAAGATGTACAAGTACCCCACTCTCAAACCTCTTCTTCTTCTTCCATAGACCCGGTTGTTCAAAGACTCATGAATAATGTGATTGCCTTGAAAAGGTAGTTACCCAAATAAGGATCTTCCTATCCTCCCATGTATCAAGAGACTAGTCATAAACAATCTAACCAATGGCATGGTAAAACCCCTCTGCTGCCTTCAAACCAGCCAAGATTATCCCTCGAAAGCTGCACCAAAGGAAGCGATCATGTGCTATTTTCACCTGACAATAGATCATGATGGAAATTATTTCCCTGATATGTTGAGGCATGTTCAAATGGAAGAAAAAAAAGATGCACTGGGGGAATGTACTGTAGAGGAGATAGCTCAAGAGAGACTTGGCGACTCTAGCTCATACTATTTTGAAAACGAATCTGACTCTGAAAGAGGAGATAATTTGGTCACTCTTCAAGATCCAACATGTGCTATGTTGAATCAAAATCAAAAGACCTCTAAGTACACTCCAGAATCATCAAGTACCTTTCAGAAGACCAAAGATCCTGTAAGTAATACTTCTCCCTCTAGTCCTAAAACTCACAATTTTAAAGTTGTACAAAAAGACACTGGCACGTCTTCATTTGATATCTTCAAATTCTACAAGTGATTTGCTTTACAAATTTCCCCTGTGGAATAATTGAGATTAAACCCAAAAGAACTTGATAAGTTGGTGAAATATGTCAAAGGTGACCCTTCGCATTCACCCCAAACTAATCAGTACACCCTATACAAAGCTAACAATCATATTCAAATTCCCACAATTACCCCACCTGTCGTTATGAATCAAGATGACTTAGCCTCTACGTATTCCTTGGAAGAAAATGTGAAGATGATGAAGTGAGAAAACTTGACCCTTTTTATATTTTCTTGCTCCTTAATGGCCTCAAGTTAAGTAATTGTATCATAGACTCAGGTGCCTCCAATAATATCATGTCATCATCTGTTGCCAAAGCCCTAGGTTTGACCTTGACCAAGACCTTTGGAAGATGCTATTCCATGGATGGTAAGCAGGGACCTTTAATTGGTCAGGTAAAGGATACTTAAGCTATTTTAGCGACCTACCCTAATAAGACATTAAAGTTAAGTATCCTAGTGGCTGATATACCTGCAAGTTACGGGATGCTTTTAAGCAAAACTTCTTGTAGGGACATGGGAGGATAAATTAAGATGGACTGGTTGGAAGCAATTATCTCCATAGGAAAGAGGAAGGTTATGCTATAACCAGAAGAAAAAAATAAATATATAGTCTTCCCATCCGATGATCCAAAGGCACAAATTATTTTTCAAGATTGTGAATTTGGTAATTATATGAATTTCTCATAGGAGGTTTCTCCAGCCCCGTAGCCTATAATCAGAACAGTCAGATTTGGTTTATGGAATTTGATGGCAGTTGTGCTAGTGTCAGATCGAGAGCTAGTGTGGTACTAAAGGGTCCGGATAGTGAATATCTCCCTTTCTCCTATTTATTGGATTTTAAAAATACTAATAAAATTGCTGAATATGAGGCTCTATTATTAGGATTACAAGAGGCAAAGGCGCATGGGATTAAAGTACTGGTAGTAAGAGGTGATGCATAGCTGATAGTCAAATAGGTAAAAGGCCAGTTTACAGTTAAGAATGAGTGTCTGAAACATTATAGGAGTTTGGTCTGGAATGAAATTGAAGCCTTTGAAGCATTTTCTATAGAGACAGTTCTGAGAATTTTGAACTCACGAGATGATTCCCTGGAAGTATCAGCATTCCTATTCCTCCCACATCCGTATTTAAAGATGGATACTTATAGAGTTGAGATGATATATATGCTTGTTGTTCCTGACAACGTTGAACACCTGCAAGTTTGTGAATGATGCCCTAATAAATGATTTTATGGCATGTGTGGAATCCTTCTCTTCTATTTATTTTGAGGGGGTGGATGAAGGGCATGAAGAGGCCAATTTTGAGTCTTTTCTAGTAGAAGAGGTTGTTCAGCTAAAAAGTAATAAAATTCCTAAAGGATTGGTCTCCTTGGAAATTTTTTTGTCAAGGAAGGATGATAGTTATATCTTGAAGAGTGGTCAACATTAAGAAGTGTTGAAAGAATATGATAAAATAAATATCAGCACTTCAATAGAACCCCGATGGATATCTGTGGGAAAAAATCTATTTTACTAGGAAAAGAAAAACCTGCAAGTCTTGCTGACCGCCTATATGGACGTGTTTTCCTGGAACTATGATGACTTAAAGGATTTCTAGAAAGGAAAATTTAGCCACCGTATTCCCCTAAAACCAGAGTCAGCCTTTTCAGCAAAAGCTCCAGATTTACAATCCGAAGCTGTCAAAAGCTATTCCAAAGGAGGTGGACAAGATGCTCAAGGAAAGGATTATGTACCCCACCCATCACTCAACGTGGATCACAAATATCATCTCGGTGAGAAAGAAAATGGAGAAATAAGAATCTGTGTTGATTTTCATAACTTGAATCAAGCCAGTCTAAAAGACAATTACGCCTTGTCTAAAATAGAACATGTTTTGCAAACCATGGCAGGATTTGAAATGATGTCTCTCCTAGATGGATTTTTAGGTTTTAATCAAGTGAGTGTGCTAGATGAAGATAAGCACAAAAGTGCCTTTACTACACCATGGGGAACATTTGCATACAACCGAATGCCCTTCGGATTAATCAATGCAGAGGCTACTTTTCAGAGAGCTATGGATTCTTCTTTCACAGACATGAGAAATAGGATAATAGTAATTTACCTTGACTATTTGACGGTTTATTCTAAGAGAAGGAAGCATCATTTCAGAGACCTTCAATCAGTCCTTCAGAGGTGTAGAGAGAATGGTATATCGCTTAACCCTAAGAAGTCCATCTTCGGTGTGACAGAAGGTAAACTATTGGGTCATATCATTTCCAAAGAAGGAATCAAAATCAATCCAAAAAGAGTAAAGGTGATCTAGAAGATCAACCTATTGTCAACTAGGATAGGAGTCAAATCTTTCTTTGGCCAGATCAACTTCTTGAGAGCCTTTGTTCCAGACTTTTCTGAATTGACTATGCATATCGTGGGAATGATGAGTGAAAAACAACCCTTTACATGGACAGAAGAGGGTAAGAAGGCATTTAATGTGATAAAAAATTCCATAGAAAATGCTCCCGCTCTGGTTTATCCTAACTACAAGAAATATTTTGTTATTTACTATTATGCTTTTGATCACTCCTTGTCATGAATTTTAACACAGAATAATGTTTCTGGAAATGAAGCACCTATTGCTTTCATGAGTACACCATTAAAAAAGCATGAGATAAAATATTCTTCCAAAGAGAAACAAGCTTTTGCTATAGTGAAATCAGTTAAGCAATTTAGGTTCTATATCCTTCATTCTCACTCCATAGTGTATGTACCATACTCAGCGGTGAAAGCCCTTCTCACCCAACAAGAAATAGCCATGAACAAGAGAGAAATGTGGGTAACAAAAATTCACGTATATGAATTGACAATAAAACCCACTAAGCTAGTCAGGGGAAGAGGTCTCTGCAAATTTATAGCAGAGAATTTGAATCAATCTGAAGGATTAGATGGTGAGACATCTCAGGTATTGTTGGTCAGTTTGAAAGACTCTTAGTTTTGTGACATAGCATATTTCTTAACTTATGGAGAGTTCCCTATAAGGTTAATGCCCAAAGAAAGGCATAATTTGAGATTACAGGCGGTGAAATATGTGATATGGAAAGGTACCTTATACAAGAGGGGTCTCGACAAAACTTTCCTTAGATGTGTGGATCTAAAAGTCAACAGTTGCAGTTGCTAAGAAATTTTCATGAAGAAGCCTGTGGAGGTCATTTTTATTCCACCATGACAACTTTTAAGATCCTTCAAAACTATTTTTATTTTCCAGGGATGTTCAAAGATGCATATGCATTTGTCAGAAATTGTGAAAAATGTTAGTTGCTTTCTGGAAGACCTTAATTAGCTTCCTTTCCTTTGAAATTGATTGTGGTGAGTGAGCCTTTTAAACAATGGGGAATAGATTTTATTGGCCTAGTTAACCCTTAGTCAAGCGCAAGCCATGTTTACATCCTAACAATGACCAACTATTTCACTAAGTGGGTTGAGGCCATCCTGACCAAGAAAGAAAATTCTCAAGTGGTGTGCGATTTCTCAAAAGATAACATTCTTGTGCACTTTGGAGTACCCCAAAAGATTGTACCTAATAATGCTACCTATTTCTCTTCACAGGAGATGTCCCTTATCTATTATAATCATAGTATCTCTCTAGCCCATTCATCAGATTATTTTCCTTAGGGCAATGGTCAGGCAGAGTCAAGTAATAAAAATCCGATTATGATTATGAGGAAATTGGTAGATGATGGTGGTGGGAACTGGCACAAGAAACTCTATGAGGCTCTTTGAGCTGATAGAATTACCCACCAGAGAGAAATTGGCATGGCACCTTTTGAGTTGGTCTATGGGGTGGGCACTCAAGTATCGATTCCTTTAGAACTATTGGTAGTGAAGCTGCAAACCACTATTGAAGACCAAACATTTAAAGACTCTTTGGAGAAAAGAATCATGTATTTGAATAATTGGAAGAAGAAAGAGAGGCTTTGGTTGAAAAAATTACCGAACACCAGACTAGAGTAAAGAATATTTTTGATAGAAAAGCTAGGCCTTGAAAGCTTATGGCAAGGGATGAAGTCTTGATCTGGGACAAGAGGAAGGAACCCAAGGGAGCGCATGGAAAGTTTGAATCTCTGTGGAAAGGAACCTTCATTGTTGCAGAAGAGTTAGGATATAATTATTTTAGATTGGCCTACCTGGATGGAACAGTCTTACCATTTTCCTACAATGGTCAAGACCTAAAACTTTTCAAGCTCTGAGTCATGTGTCATGTGAATGGATGTACATATTAGGTTTAATTTTTTTTCCTGTTGTTTTTCTTTCCCTTCCTTTTGTTGTGAAGTTCTTCCGAATCCTTTCTGTAGTTTATGAAACCAGAGTCTCGAATTCTCTACATTTTGACAAAAGCAGTCCCCAATCAAAGCCAATGTTAGTCCAAGTTTTGTACTTGTCCTTTTTACGGGTCTATATAGGATTATGGTATGCCAAAAAGTGGTGATGTGAAAAAATTAGTTTTTCACTCATCCAAAAGTGTACCCAAAAGTTTGTTGACTTTTGAGTAGGCCTGGGTATCAGTACACCTAGCCAAGCCAAAAGCCAAAGCTAAAGAATTATCAGATGTCCAATAATATCTAATGTCTGATATTATCAGACATCTAATAATATCGGATATCCGATATTCATCAGTCATAATATATTGTTGCCTGCGGCTGCATTCAACATTTTCATATTGAAAACGTTGAAGCAGCGAAGTAGCCGACCCCCTAAAATTGCATATACGATACCTATCTGATATCCTATTTGTTACAGTACACAAGATAAGTGAAATTTTGTAGTTTCACTCTTTTTTGTTTTGTTTTTGCAATTGAAATTTATTGTTTTTTTTTTAAACTAGGTTTTATATGATATTCTGTATTGTTTTTTAAAATTGATTATAAGCTAGAGTTGAAATTTATATTGTTTATTCTATTTTTTTTTAATTAGACATGGATTCAGACCAATCCAAAAACCCTCCCTCTCAGTCTTCCAACAATCCAGACACACCTCAAACAATCCCCCGCCTTCAGAAGACCAACCGTTTACAAACCCTTGACCAATACAGGATCTCATAGGAGATAATCTTAATCAGCTTAGAGGATATCATAACACATATGCGAATATCCCCACCTTGTGTCCCATGTTTTCCATGCTGAACTCCATTATTGAGAGCATGGAGAAACTCACAGAACAACACAATGCTGCACTTCTTTGGCGTGATTCCATGCATGCCCAATTTGATGATGGGCTTGACTACGATCAAGTTATGGATCTAAACATAACAAAACATGACATATGTAACATTTTTGTTGATCCCAAAACTGGTTTTAAAGTGAACCCTAAAAAAACCAAGTTGTCAATTAAATGGTGTACCAATGATGAAATATGTGACAACTTTTGGGATCGCTGGTGGATGGTTTTTTATAGACCACCCCAGAACAATTTGGATGTCCCATTCTATTTCATTCATAAATTATATGCTGAATTTGTGCTCGGTCACAAAGTCAATTACTGGAGCATGAGATAGATTCAGGGCGTAGGCTTAGGCGCTCCCCAGGACAAGCCAGGGGCACAGTGGGTGAAATCTTGCACATATGTCCCCCCTCCCGAGATTTCACCACCTCTCACTGTACAACATCCTGACATTACTGCCGAGGCCGGCTCATAGACTATTCAAACCATTCATGCCTTGAGTGATCTACTCATTAGGCAGAGTGTGGCATTGTTGCCTCCTCATACTGATGCTTTTGGCCCTTGCACATCCTCCATGAGCTCATGTTTGTGTGCCTCATACTTGCGTTATGTGCAAGAATATGTGCTTGGGTCCCTTGAATGATAGTGATGCATTTAACTATGTGTTTGAGGTGGAAGATACTACACAACACACTACAGGCACTGAAGCACCCCATGGAGATGTGCATCAGGGGCATACACAGCCATGGACTCCTACTGTTATGGTAAGATTAAACAATCAACTTGTTACATTGTATTTAATTTTAAATGTTCATATTTTTAATAGATTTTTCTTATAATGATTTCCCACTTATGTTTTATTATACATGTTTCATTTATATCTAGTTGATGACAGAGAAGGAGATGACACAGGTGGAGGGGTCCACGCTTTCGGCCATTTCATTTGGCCTTGACACTTCCACTGTACATACAATTTAATGTACTAATTGGTTTCCTTTTATTATAATATTGTATACATGTATTTTATAATTTTGATGATCATCTTATTACATATTGACACAGGTTTCACCAGTTGCCACTGGAGGGAAATGTGAGGGGGTTTAGGCATCTGGTGTTGATAAGGGGAAGGTAATTAAGTATTTTAGATTGATTAAGCATACATGTATAATTGTCACTTGTGCGTACTCATTTTTAATTACATATTTTATTTGACAGAGGGTGGTGTCTGATGATGTCATGAGATCGGTTCACCATGATAGAGTCACAGGCATCTCAATTCACAGTGATAGCCCCACAGTACGTATATTTCTAAATTTATTTGTGTGTAGTTTACTATCAAGTATATATTTAATATGATCAAGTCATGATTGTATGAAACTTATCTATTTGACTTTGTAGGTCACCTCTAGTTTGAGGGAGGTACCATGCCAAGGGTTTGTATCACTGATGACCCAACTCACATTTCCTGAAGAAAGTTCAACAGAGGTAAGTTTTGATGTTAATTGAGTTATATTTAAAACATGTATTTGCTACCAAGGATTTAACAGTAAATAGTATAAGTCTTACATTAATCTCATGTTCACAAACATATATATAGGTCAGAGTTGACATTGGTGGCATTGTCCCTTCGCAACTAAAGACATATATTAGGTCTCCTGACCACATGAAGAGACCGAGAGGGGAGGTACATGAGAGTTCAATTTAAAAAAAATATTTATTATTCTTGACTATGATTTTAAATTTTTATTTATTATTTGTAGAAACCATATAAATTAAGTAATCTAACTTGGTGTTTCACTTTTGTGTTT
>MU226347.1:610873-644664 GCA_018584345.1 Thuja plicata
AGACCCCATGACCCCCTTTCAACCCATTTGAATGCTCAAGTGTGTCCTAAGGGGTTGTAGGACCCCTTGGGACACACTTGAGAATTAAAATGGGTTGAAAGGGGTCATGAGGTCTTCCTAGGGGTACTATTACACCTTATCACGTACTAAGACCCCTAGGAAGACCCCATGACCCCTTTCGACACATTTGAATACTCATGTGTGTCCCAAGGGGTCGTATGACACAATTAAAGGGGTCATAAGGGGTCCTATGACACATTAGAACACTCAAGTGTGTTGTAAGGGGTTGTAGGACCACTTTTGACACACTTGAACATTCTAATGTGTGGAAAGGGGTCATGGGGGCACACTTGAGCATTCTAATGTGTCATATGACCCCTTGGGACACATTTGACCCTTAGGAATGTTAAAACTAGGGAAAAATGAAAATAAAACTCATGAGAATGAGAGAATGCACTTGAAATGTTGAACCATCAGAAGCAGAGAGCGTGACATCTGGATTAGGTAATGCTTCACCTGAGATTTTTTGAAGAAACCCAATCTCCTCTTCTACACTCTCACTTTGTTTAGTAAGTAATTATTACTTATTTTCTAATTGAGATATCTCTAAAGTCCTGATTGACATACTGATTGAAAAATAACCATAACTTTCAAACGGTTTAACCTTTTTGAAATCCAAAACATGTGTCACATTCTATGCTTCACCTACTATAAGAAAAAAAAAAGTTTCCAATTTTGTAAAGTTTAGAATTAGTTAAGGTGGTCAGACACAAGGGTTTTTTTTATTTTGAATAAGTTGTAGAAGAAAATTCATAATTAATTAATTATTTAGTAAAAACTTACACAAAAATATGCATCACATCCAGGCATGAGTCTACTAATTATATTTAAAATCTTGTGAAAATATATCATCATTTGATTGTGATTAAGGTGGTCAGACATACACGTACTTTTATCTTTTTCCTGAAATTTTCGTACTACTGCATTGAAATCTAAAATATTGAACAATTAGATTAATTTTTTTTTCAGAAAAGGGATAGTAGTTTAGAAACCACATTCAATTTCCTACAGATTCTATTCTTACAACTTTTTCACATAAGGTTGATAAGATGTTCAACTTTTTATGTGAAGTTGAGTAACCCTGATTTTCTAAATTTTCATTGCCACTTAAGGCCATAGCTTGGTATACCATGATCCTGCACATACCCTTAAGTAATTTCTTGAGTCACCATTATGATTTCTAATAATCTTAAGTGCTTTAAGATTTTTGATTCCAATCATTCACTAAAGATTTCAGTCTTGTGGTCCTGCCGTTCTTGAAAAAGTGTAAAGTTTATTTGCTAACAATTTTCTTGAACAGGTTTGAACATCTTTGAACTCCTTTGAAAAACCTTGAACAGGTTTGAACTTAGTTCAAACCCGTTCATGGTAGTTCAAGGTGGTTCTTATTTCTAAGGGAAATTTGCTAGTGCATAAATTTGGCGAAAATGTTCTATGTTTACAAGTAGCGGGAATATTGAGGCTGTGCGACAAGAAAAGGACTTGGACATATAAGTATGGGATCTATTGTTTAAAGATTGATTCAGATGATTGAAAGGCTTGAACAATATTGAAAATATGGGAACTATCTTGAAATTTTCTCAAGGGTGTTCAAGGGCATTCAAGGATGACATGAGGCGGCAAAGAAAAGGTAACTTTCAGACAGCTCAGCAGTGGGTCCTAAGGAAATGAGGGTATTTAATGCAGAAAAGTGGTGGCGCCGGTTAAATACGCCTGAGCTATCAAACCAATCATTAATTCATATGACATAAAAGTTTGCGCAAGTAACATTAATGAATTACATGCATAACCCATCACATCACGCTTTTAGCTTTTATTGCCATAAAGATTTGCAGTTAATGATTAAATCATTCACAATCTCTATTTAAGCCCTTCTTTCTGTTCATACTTTGAAATACCATTGCTATTAAGAGCTAAGTGGATTGAAGGTAAGGACTTTGGAGATCCAGTATTCAGAGGTCTCTACAGAACAAGCTGAGTCAGGTTTCCCTCACTGCAGTGTTTAAATTTAAAATTGCAAAATATTCAGAGAATTCTGTGGTAGTTACAAGATTGATACAGATCTGAAGTTTGCTTTTCACTTATTTGGGAGTGTTTCAAGTCAGGTTTGTGAAGGCGTAGTTGTGACAGATATTGACCTAGAGAGTTATGATTTAGAAGGGTTATCAAAAAGGCTTTCCAATTCCCTAGAAAAAATTCCATCTTTGAAAATTCTACATAGTGGACTCTACATTTCCGCTATATTCCCTCCCGCCATAATTTTACCCGAGTTGATTTATGAATGCATTCACAATTATGACCAAAGAAATGATTCTATTCTTAAAAAATATGGCAGCATCTTATTGTTTGTTAATAGGGAAATTATGTCCTTAGCTTTCTACATTCCAGAGCAGACCTTTTGTGCCTTTTCATGTGCACAGTCCCTTGTCAAATTCAAAGAAAATGAAGACAAAAATCATACTTCCATGGCCAAATACAAGTTATTAAACCCTTAGAGGGGAGGTTCACGCCTACCCAAAAATTTCAACAGAAGTAATGAACGCTCCTATATCAGTGATGTTATGGTGATGCTGCAAAGCATGAGAGGGTCCCCAAAGGCTTATTTCTTTTCTGATTGGTTATTCTGTTATGTTCAAATTGTTCTGGAGGGAAAAAAAATCCTGGTCTGGGATGAATTAATTGCCAGCTCCATGAGAGAGCAACTTAATAACTCAAAACTTACTGGGAGTGGCTTGTCATGTCATCTTATCTTATTTATTGTTTAGCCTGTAGTAAGAAATGGAGCAGGATGCCTCATGAGCCTTGGTCAGATGGTATGTGTGTGTAAAATATTTCTCAATCTTGCACATAAGTAATATAATTGAAAATTACAGAAGAGTACATGATACCTTCTTGGGTAATCTTTGTTTCAAATTAACCAAAGACTCTGCTAGGAGGATAAGAAGAAGCTCAGACATTTGTGACTAAATTTGGAAGCTTCTACACTCAGTTTTCTAGATTCACCTATATTAGGGTTGGCATCTTTGAAGATTCTCCAATGAGGTTGCCTAGGTATGCATTTGATTATTTTGTTCTTGCAGAATTCTATAGTCAACTTTCTACTATTCTTGAGAGATTCCTCCCAGAGGAAGAATGGGAAAAAGTGTTTCCAATACAACTAGGTAAATTTTCATGTGCTTTTATGGAAGATGCAATCAGAATTGGGAGTGATCTGAGGCATTTTGAATTCAAGTTTTATACTGAAAGAGTAGGGTTTGACAATAAGAACTTTTCTATTGGAAGCCTAGGTCTCAGGTCTCATATGTTTCCCGTCCCTCATCTTGAAGATTTTTGGGAGGACTGCTTCGATGAATCTGAAGTCAGAGAAAGAAAACATATCAGACTATGCATATCCCAAATTCTATCTATGAGGCTACAATTCAAGGTGGAAGGGGTTATTGATGACAGTTCAAACTGGATTGAACCAAGTTTTAAGAAATCCATGGAAAGCAAAGAATATGATATAGACTAGACAATGGATGAAGAAGATGATATTAAATAAAGAACACAACATGTACTTCAGTTGACTGAGAAGTGGCTGAAGAAAAGAAGAAAGAAATCTAGTCCTAAAACAATTAAAGTAAAAAATTGTTCTTTATCTTCCCCTTCCCTTGTTTCTAATCTTCATGAACCGATTGACAATGCAGGTTCCTTGGGGAAGTAGTGAAATAGGAGTTCCAAGAAGAAACCTGCTGCAGAATCCTCGCTTGTAGTTTCACCTCAGCGGATCAACAGATCAAGGACCTGGTCTCAAAAAAAAGAGAAGATGGCACAGGAGAATGTATATATGATCAACCTGGATGATGATACATTTGGTGACATGAGTTACTAGATTGGAGAAGATGAACATGTAGGAAAAGATATTTTTGATTTTGATGACGTGACATTGGACATGATGGATACACCTGCAAAGAAAAATGAGCAATCGGCTGCAACAATTATGATGCCAAAATGGCTGACCACATTTGTGAACAAGAAATGAAGTTTGGTTCCTATTTCTATCCCAGTGCAGGATATTGTGAGTAAGTATGTTCACAGGACTTGTAAAACTAAAAAGGTCAAGAGCACTGTTCATATGTTTTCTAATACAAAGACAGGGAAATGGACTGCTGAAGTCGCCACTTATAGGAAAAAAGAAGAAAAGTAAGAAGTTGCAGCAGGGGACTTTGAGGTAGCTAAAATTGAGTTGGGAACCATGGAGAGGGTGGGTAAAAATCATTTGTTTAAAGAAACCACCCAACAAAAGTTGATACGTCTTGGCAGGATAGTAAAGAAAAGAAATAAATGAAGCAGACCATAGTGCCATTATCCCAATTTATCAATGCCTTTTGCAAATTTGATGCCATGCCTTTGATTGAGTCCCCTCAAATCTTTAATCTGAATTCAGCGGAAAGCAAAAACCTACTGAATCAAGTTCAGCGTGGCCGAGTTTTAGTCTCTTCTGTGGATGAATGGATGACTTAGGTAGTCAATAGTGCTCACCAATATATCAGAGACTCACATGTATTTCTCCATGATATCGAGGCTATAATTGGGGAATTACAGACTCAACGACAAGCCTGGGATGGGGAATAAGAGAAATGGGTCTCTGCGATGAGGAAATTCTTGGAAATAGACAGGTATGGTTTCAATAAGTTCTACATGGAGAAATCACTAAAGTCCACTGAAGAATAAATCTTCTTGGTTCTTAGAAAGAATATAAGTTGGAGGATTTATACCATTAGAAATACCATCACTGAAAGAAAGGAGTATGAAGCTGAGGCCAAACAGATTCAGAAAGACACTCTGAATGAATTGAAAGTTATCAATTTCACCTACACCTACCCAACAACTTACAAAGAACATGAATTAAAAGGAGCCCTAGAAGCCTTTGACTCAGCCATGAAAATAATAAAAGAAAAATCTAATTTTAAGGCCACAGATCTCACACAAATGGTGAGGATTGAGTCAATGTTGTACCTGTGCGTTGATCAACTACTTGGGCTGATGGAAAAGATAAAGAAGTTGAAATGGAGTAAAGAGGCCTCAATGGCCCGAATTGTAAACTCAAAGGTCCCACATCTGCAGGTTGTAAAATAGTTGATCCAAGCGTACAAGGACTGGAAGACCACCTAGTTTGCTACCGAAGAAGATGGAAACTTAGCGAGAAGTGAGGATCACATTGTGGAAAAAGAGCCTAATTTAGACATTTAGTTTCTCTTTAAATTTCATGAAAAAATCTTAAGGACAACGGTCCTTTTTAATTTGGTTTCATTTTATAACTGCTTACTCGAGAGGTCGTGTTTTTAGGGAAACCTCTCGACATTTTAAAAAATATAAGTATTGGTACTGAAAATAGAAAAGGGTTCAAAAAAACTGATTATAAAAAAATACTTTAATTTTGGGTGTGGTAGTTTTTAGAAATTGGGTAACAAATATTGACGAAGGCTAACATTACTATTGAAATAGATTTTTCATGGTTTCCTGTGTTGCAATTTTGTAATAGATTATGACTAAGCTTTCATATCTGTGTTATTTGAAAAGAATAATCAAGTGTTCTATGTTGACATTTTGTTTTATTCTGTGGTGTATTTCTATGGATTCATAGTAGCCTGATTCTATCCATATTTTGTTATGTTATAGTTGTTGATCATTTAATTTCATGCAATCATTGTTGCTAGAAAAACTGTGCTTTTTCTTTCCTTCTCTATATTTATTTATCTTTTCTAACATAATACTGTCATGCTTCTCATCTAAGAATGAGAAAGTAGCCATTATAAACTTTCAGGTTAAAAGTTAAATTGTGAAATTGGTGTTATCTAAATATTGGAAATCATTCCTACGGAGCTGTACCTAAGATCAAATTCAGAGGGAAGTGAGTAAAGAACACTTACCCAATTGTTAGTTATTATTTGTCTTTCAAATGGGGTATAGAGTTATTTTGTCGAAGATATATTGAAGGACAAATCTGTTCGCTAACAACCATAAATAAGAATAATTATGAGTCTTGGAAAAAGAACATCCTAACATATTTAAAATAGCTTAATATTTTTCCTTAACTTTATATTGAGAAAAAAACCTTATCATCTTTAACATGATAACGAAGCACTAGATTTGTAAGTTTCTACTTTAAATTTTTTAGGGCTTTAGAAAAGAGGTTGTAATTAATGCATTCTAGTACAAGATAAAGTTCATGCGTAAGTATAGCAAGTGTCAAAACCTTAAAATCATCTGTTCAAATGAAAAAATTGGAGATTAAAAAAATTATTCTATTTTTATAAAGGTTTTAATCTTGATTTAGTTTAATTTTCATATAATGCATGGATCTATACATTTACAAGGATTTCGTGTGTTGTACCATCATTGTATTGTGTGCTTTGGCTCTCCACTCTACACATCAATCTATATGTAATTTTTAAACATACAAATGACCAAGTTTCAAAAGGTTTTCATATTGGTCATTAGATAAATGAAATCTTATAATTTTTGTTTTTGATTGGTTAAATTTATCATCAATTATTAAATAGATATCAAATGTACAATGAAAGTTTTTAAATTTTTGAGTCCATGCTTTTCCACCCACCCTTTCTCATAGAAATTAGATGGGTTTATATGCTTAGAATTGTGCCTCCACCACTTTAAGTTGCATTGTCAACACTCTTCCTTGAAATGACTCAACATTGACTACATCACTAGCAATCTACCCTAAAACAACTAGATGACTACCTACCTTCATTTTGGTTGCCTAAAGGAGAGGAATTTTTCTTTTTGGCTTATCATGGGCATATAGAGTCAACATTTTATGAATTTAAGTGCACAAGGAAGATGGTTGCCTATAGGTTGCATCTTTTCTTTTGACAATATTTTGTAATAGGGTTTTGTGTCCCTTCAAAACTTTCTTTTCCCTTAGATCATGAGAACATGTCATTTCCCACATAAAAGAAAATGTTTCATGAAATGTGAGTACACTAAGACACCCATATTTTAACTTGATTTAGAAACTACTAGCTGTTAGGGTTGGGCTTGCATGTCAACATTCAAATATGTGTTTAATGTTAAAAAAAAATGTCAACTATTCTCTCATCAAGGTTACACAATTTTTTATGTTGATATGAAAAATGTCACAATATAATAAAAATATTTCTTACCTTTCTAATCATATGTTTGTTTTCTACATTTTAAACATATGTTAAGGTTTTGATATTTAACTATTTTTTCGCCAGTTTCTTCAATTTTATTGAAAACCTATGCATATTAGTTTTTATATCATATTTTTATTCATTCACACACACACACACACACACACACACACACACACACACACACACACACACACACACACACACACACATTTTAGCATTTTAGACTCATTCTATACATGTTAAAATGAAACACTTTTGATTAATTTTCAAAGAAAGTAGGGGAGCATGATTAAACTTTAATATTTCAAAAATCCTCTTTCTAAATTATAAAACACATATATTCATTGAAAATTTAACAAAGAAATTAGGCATATAATATGTGATGTTAGCTAATTCTCGACTAAAGGGATTTGTGAAATACTTTTAAAATTCAACTTTTTATGGAGAATACACTAGATGTTATGTTAAATTTTCCTAACAAAAGTAACTTTAGGGTTGAATTTCTGGCTTAGATTGTGTATGTTTTTTAGCATCAACGTTTCGGATCACACTCCGTGATCCATCATCAGGATATAAGAGCAGAGAGCAATAAGGAAATGTGTGATAACACATTTCCTTATTGCTCTCTGCTCTTATATCCTGATGATGGATCACGGAGTGTGATCCGAAACGTTGATGCTAAAAAACATACACAATCTAAGCCAGAAATTCAACCCTAAATTCAATGGATTGTGGAAATCTGATCGATTTAAAAGTAACTTTTTTAATATCCACTATTTTGAATGAAAATTAGTAATTTGATTATAAGGAATATGAATCTTGTTCTTGTCACATCATAGAAATTTTGAACATAACTATCTTAACAATTTAATCCAAGATTAGTTTTCACTGATTTAAAAAAGGTTGCCAATTGTTATCCCCTTTTGGTGTCATGTTTCTATGAAAATACCTTGTACACTTAATCAATTCATCATAGAATCATTTTTGAGCTCTTGTGTTAAATAGAAAAAATCCTAGGATGAAGACTCTCATGATTTCAAAGGATGAACACGTAAGGGTTTATTTTTAATCTTTATTGGATTTAAATTCTAGCCACATTGTATTGATAAGATTTATCATTACTATTGCTATGGATTTTCTATTGTAATTACCGATATTGTAGAACTATCTGAATTTAATACATACATTAATTTATAATATAGTGATCAAGATTATATATGCTATTTGTTGTTATTATTATTAAAAATTTGTAGTTTATTTCTATGATTTATTCTTAGAAATGTATTTATATTTAGTATGAATAAATATTTATTTTAAATATAAAATATCAAAGACTTGATTGAATGCTATGGATGTTAGTGTTATTAAAAAAATAATAAGTGTTTAGTAGAAAGTTATGAATTAGATTTGCATTATTATTTTGGGTGGGGACATTATGTTATCATTGTTATATTCCTAACATATAGAAAAACAATACAAGTTGAGGAGAATGCTATTCATCCAGGTCATAAGACTTAATAGAAAAAGATCCAAATAAAATAAAAATAGTGACTAAATGTAGTCTATAAAAGGAACTTAGGATATAATAGGAAGAAGAAAGGAGAATAAAAGGAGAGACAAGTGAAAGTGAAATAATATTATCAGAAGTAACGAAATTTATCATTCTATCCAAGAACAAGTGAGAAACCTAATGAGAAACATAGAAGAATATTTTATAAGTAGAGAAAATTAATCTCCACAATCACAGTAAGTTCAAGAAAACATATGCATAGTCCAATATGTCCTTATCTTTATTTACTCAAATCTAACTATTTTAAAAATAAAATTTGTTGATTTGCATTTATAATAGGATAAAGTGCATGGTTAGATGTTAAAGAATGTTGTACTAGATGAAGCCATTAAAATATTTCAAATTCAGTATGGAAAAATTAACCATAAATATAGATAAACTCATCATCGACAATAAAAAGCAACTACAAGCGTCTAATGACAATTGCTAAATCAAGCAAGTGGTTTTAGTAGGAAAAATACAATATTAAAGCACAAATAATCACATATAATATAAAAATAAACTATTCATAATAGAAATGAAGAAAATAATGCTTGTGGTAATATCCCAACCATATAATAGTATTATTAATGCTTGGCCACAACTTGTAATTTTGACAAATGACCTAGATTGATAAAATAGAGTTCCATTTTTTTTCATATTTTAAGAAGTGTGTGTGTGTGTGTGTGAAATTATCCAATCATGGCCCTAAAATGTGAGAGAGGAGATTATTTGGATTAAAATATTGAAGAAAAAAATGAAATAAACCAAGTGAGGATGTTTGAATGTTGAGAAATAGAAATAGAATAAACTAAGTCATTGAAAGGTTATTCTAGTAGAAACAAATAGCATACACTATCCCTTAAAGTTTAGAAAGATATAAGAATACATGGAGGAGGAACATGCTCAACACAAGAATAAATCTATATGAACCACCCACCACAAGGAATATATGTAAAGGTGAAGAGAAAAACATAAACAGATGGAATAAAGGCCTATTTAACAATGTTAATTGAATCTTTATGTTTTTCATATTTTAGCAATTGCACTATTCTAATTTTCATTGCATCAAAATCGATTAGACTTCTTTAACATAAATATTTTAGACCTCTAGGTTATATTTTATGGTAAAAATATTACAATGTAATTTTTTATTACGTCTATCAAACTTAGTAGCCAAACAAAGAGGCTTATTATCAAGTGAGAATTTTTCCACTCCTTATTGAAAGACATATTGCCCCATGTATGAAAATCACCTTTTTGAAGAAAAAGTAAATTGAAAATTTCCCTTCACTTAAACATTTATATTTGAATTTTCTCAAGATAACATACTCAACAAAATTATTACATTTACATTATTATGTCTTGTTCCACCACATGCTTGAGCTTAATAAAAAAATCATTTGTAAATTGGCATTAATTAGTTACTGGAATTTAAAAGAGACACCCCTTTTACTCCAACTTGGACAACTTTGGAGGAAATTAGATCTAGTCAGATCCTCCATAACAAAAAGATAAATGAAAGAGGAAAGAAGGAAAAATATACGATGAAGGACTATTCAATATTATCAATAAATATCTCAAAATAAAAATTAAGAAATAGAATACATTGGTGAGAGATTAACCCATTCCATACCTTTTGAGATGGAATTTCCATTGTGAAAGAATGTACTAAAGTTTGGTAAATTTAGTTTGCTCCATGTTCACAATTGTGAGAACAACTTAGGAAAAATTAAGGGCCATAACTTGCTTGCATTTAATATTGAAATTAACATTCAATAAGGTGATAGACCTTGCATCAAGACTTGTTTCAAAAAGATTATATATATATTCGAATAAGATGAGGACCATTTACCATATGGCCATCTATAATTTACAAGGAAAATGACCAAGGCTAAGGGCTTTATCTCTAAACATTTGAATATGTGAAGAGTGTATATCCTTGAGAATGAGTGACACACCACAAAGTTTTACAATAATAACCTATATTCACAAGGAACAACATAAAGACAATCTTGTAAAACAATGAACTATTCAAATTAAAATACTTTTAAATTTAAAAGATAAGTTTGCAATGGTCTAATAAGATGTTTGAACTCTTAGAAAGCTCTCTTAAACTCCCAGGATAAGAAACTTAATAGCTTTAATCTATTTTTTTTAATATACTTAATGTACATAAGTTTAAAAAGATACTTTTCAAACATAATTCTATATAATGTCATAGAAAAAACCCTTTCAAAGATAAGCCCAAATAAAGTCAAATTGAAGCACCTTTAGCATAATAGCTATCAATGAACTTAAATTTACATGTTTCAATTGTCTAGCGAGCAATGAAACACCATTTGATTCTAACCCATAACCTTTTGATTATAACTCATATTTTCTATCACTTTTTCCCTCTTTCTTTTCCTTGTTGTCGCTTCTCTACCAATCAAATTTTGATAGGTCCATCCAATGTAACATCCCTAGTCATATTGGTTGAAGTCGCACTCAACCAATTTTTCATGTTGCAATTCTTGAATGTTACTTCAACATGGACTTATTCTTATCACAACATCTTGTTTCATTTAACTCAGTGATGACGAATTCTTGTGGAAACAATAAACATAATCAATATATAGAGTGATGTGATTGCAAGAGTATTACCTGTTTCTTATACATCAACTCTTTTTTTCATATTATTATACGTACATATATAGACACACACAGTAATCTAAATACCTAGTGGAAATAGAGTCAGGAATCTTCATCTCGAAGGAATCTACCCAAATATTGTTGTACATGCCCCACGAACGTAAAGAACAAGATATAAATACTGCCATCTATTCAATAACAACAATGGCGTGCCTGTGTCAAGCATGAGACAAGATCTACCTTTTAGACACTTAAATTTGTTTGCATAGATTTCTCTCAAGCAATTCCTATGTTAGTGGAGAACGCAAAAATGTGTAAGAACATAGTGGTGTTTCTATCACTGGCTTTATTGCTGGTTTATGGCCAGTGCAACATGCTTGATGGTGAATTTGATTACAAAGAGGCTTTATCCAAGTCTATCCTCTTTCTAGAAGCCCAAAGATCTGGTAAACTCCCAAAATCTCAACGAGTAAAGTGGAGAGGAGATTCTGGCCTTACAGATGGACAATTGAATGGGGTAAAAGCCCATTCTTGCAATCTATAATACTTATAGAAAATGGATTCAATCTTTCTATAGACATATGAATTGGGTGGTTCTTATAAACTGTAGTGTGTCCTATAAAGTATAAAGTGTAGTACGTGGTGGATAAATATTTTAGTATGATCAGTGATCTAACACTACAAGTTCTTTATATCACTTAATTTGTCTTCAATATTAAATAAGTATTATGTAATATTGAATGGTGTAAGTCTATTCTTTCAATTGATTTTAGATTGGAAGAATTGGGTAGCATTTTTTTATTTTTTTATTTTTTTAGCATGGTACACGTTTCATACCACAGGGGACATCACCTCTTGCTTACATACCACAGGGGACATCACCTCTTGCTTATAGATGTGTGCAATTATTTTCTAGGGAAAAGGATCTAGTATTTGAACGTGTTGTGATAGCTGTGATAGGAGTTGTTGATTTGATACTTACATTTATTGATTTAATATCCATACTTAGTGATTTAATGTCCATTTTTTCTGACAACATTGCACATATAACAACAGCCACCCTTAAACATCACACACTAAGGAAATAAATAAGCTTGGAAAAAGTAAGTCAACTTTGACTATTTAACATTTTTTGCCTAAAAGTCAGTTGTTAGTGCGTGATGTTTACAGCCGAACTGACTTTACAGTTGTTATTACAATGATGACTACCCATAATTGAATGAAATGCCCCCTTAGTTGTAAAAAGAAACCAATAATGTAATGCTAAATCAACTTCACAAATATGGGTATCCTTTTTGCACAACCTTTGGTCTCACCTTTTTTTGGGTTGTTTTAGACACCTTGGAAAAAAAATACCAATGTGGCATCATATTTGATGATGTGGCCCTGAAACATTAGTTATAAGTAGAGGACTTGCCAAATAAGCTGCTGTACAAATTTAGGAGTGGTTTGAAATTTCTATATAGAATTTTGAGAAGCACAAAATTAAGATACTCAACTGCTAAATCCTCTCCCCTATATATTAACAATTGTTCTATAAAGATATTTTTAAAAAAATTGTTAGAATGTGTGTGCAGGTTGATCTAGTTGGGGGTTACTACGATGCAGGAGATAATGTAAAATATGGGCTTCCCATGGCATTCACTATAACAACATTGGCTTGGGGGGCATTGCATTATGAGAAACAGTTGAAAGCTGCAGGAGAGCTTGAGAATGTAAGAGGCGCTATTAAGTGGGGCACTGACTATTTTCTCAAGGCCAGTGCAACTCCAAATCAGTTATGGGTGCAGGTACTTCTCAATCAGTGTTAGCTGATTGCATACCAAGCTGTTCTTACTCATATATTGAATGTTATCAACACATATTTTAAGATCATTCAAGCCAGCTATAATAGATATTATATATCTTAAATACTAGCATTCAATATACTAGCAAAAGTATATGTTAATGTGGTTAATGCAAAGGAAAAAACAGGTCGGAGATCCCCAGGCAGACCATAGTTGTTGGGAGCGTTCAGAAGACATGGACACTCCTCGAACTCTTTACAAGATTGATAAGAACACCCCTGGAACAGAAATTGCCGCTGAAACTGCTGCAGCTTTGGCTGCCTCCTCTATTGTTTTCAGAGGAACAGACCCTCATTATTCACATCTTCTGCTTCGACGTTCTAAATCGGTATGTTATTATATGTTTTGAATTTGTAATAGTATGTTGTTATTGATTCTGTACTAGCTGCATTTCATGCTCTTTACAGTGGGAAAACATGCACATTTTATGAATTGTAGATAAAGCATTCATCCGTTTATTGACAGTGTTTAACATCCAAAAAATTTTCTTGAGTTCAAAAGAGTTCTTGATATTCATTTGGTCCGGCACAATTTTTCCATTCTTTACTTTTTGATATGATGAGTACTACTTTTCTATGTTTAACATAGAAAAATCTGATATAAAATTTAGATAAAATATATTTGCAATGGAATCAAATCTCTAAAAGTTAATGTTGTAGATTAAATAAAATATAGGTGGACACATTACTAAGCATCAAGAGTTATATTTGCAAGAAGAGGAGGAGTTTATTATTAGAGAGTGCGACCTAGCCAACTAAGAGATCGTAGCCTTCAAACATAGGTTTCGAATTAGTGATGGTGTCCTCTTCATATTTTTCTTCTTTGGATAAATAGGTGTTGTGCAAATAAGTTAAATAATAGGTTTGTCTAAGTCAACTTTTTATTGTTTTGTCAACCAAAAAGGCTATAGTCACATAGAGAGGCAAAAGGCTATCCATGTGTAAGAAATAGTCATGATGTTAGCATTTAGGGTAACCTAGGAACCCATATCTTCAATCAACACTATAGTTGTGATCATAATGGTGTTCATATCATTGCTAGCAATAGAAGTGACAAATGAGCAACAATACAAGGGAATCGACCCAATGTTCAATAAGTGTGTATAGGTGGGAAAGCTCGAGAGAATCTTTATGAGCTTGCATATAGATTTATAGTATAATATTAGACCATATAATAGCTTTATTATATGAGAAGAAATAAGCATCCACTATCGAAAATGAAAATAAATTAGTTTTTCTATCATTTCATATGTTGGATAAAATTCCCACTCTAAGCATTGCCAAATTGGTAAATACCATAGGCGTCTTAGGCCAGTCATTTAAAAGAGTCATAGAATACAAGAAAACCCTAGCAAAAAAGACTTGAAGAGATTATGTATTTAGTTGGACAAGCCATAAGTATCATGAGAAAAACCAAAATGTGTGCTTTATACTTTCTATTTGTCTACCAAAAATTTAGAATGGTAGAAACAAAGACCTTAATATGTGAGACACCAACAAAGTGAATGAGTTTAGGCTCCAAAAACATAGATCAAACTATTTGAAGCCGACACGACACATTAAAAATGAATTGGTAGTTTCACTTTGTAAGATTCGCCTACGGAGATAGCCACCCAAGATCTAGAGGCCTAATGAAATACACAACAATAAGAGAGAAATAATATGACAAGAATAAATTATACTCTCACCAAGAATGCAATAGAATCAATTGGAATGATATTACAATGGAGACCCCTTGGTTAAATAGACCAAGGTCATACTTAGAAATGCATAAGATTATGACAAGTTTTGTAATATTATGACATTATAATCAAAGAGACAACTAATCACCCACCAAAGGTGAAAAAGTGAAAGTGTCATGTGTCCACTAAAGGTGGATCATCCTCCAAAGTTGAAATGTGTTTGTGTCACACATCCACTAAAGGTAGATCACCTTCCAATGTAGAAAGGTGTTTGTGCAACACATCTAGTAAATATGTAAAAACTTGATAATGTAATAACATTTCCTAAAGTGGGAATATTCCTATGTGGTCCCTAAGTAAACTTAAGTAATATGTGTGGTTAGAACCTAGGAGGTTAACTTACTAGGTGCAATAATTATACACACCAACACACTTGATATTGAGGTTCAAAGGTATGGGTAAGTGAAAGAGTGCTATGAATACCCCTAGAAGTGTTTTTAGTTTCTAAAGGAAGTGCCTAGATACTACATCCACTCCTTTCAACAATGTGTAGTGGATTTAATCTCAATACACATTTATGTAGGCATTAAATCCATTACGGTTTGAAAGGAATTTAAATTATAGTCGGGAAGCATAAATTTATATTTATATTTAGGCTAAGATAATTATTGAATTGAGATTTATGACAATTTTTTTGTCAATATTTCATAGCTTTGGTTTGACATTAATATTGAATTTGTCTATAATAAAATGTAGAGAACCTATAGTGAAATTTTCGATGTAAATTTTAGAAGAGATAATTTGAACCATTAGTGTCCAATAAAGATTTTTAAAATTTGAACTCGAAACCATCACAACTAAGAACTTTCGTGTTAGCCAATAATTAAGTTTTTTCACAAAGATTTTTCAATGCGTATTTTTTTCTTAGAAATGTCCTATTGTTTAATGGGGTCCTATAAGGTACTATGTTTAGACATAGCGAAGGGTTTTCTTAGAAACAAAAGAAGGAATTTGAGCCTAAAAAAGGTTGTTAATGGAGCAAAATTCTTGGACAAAATCAAGAAATATTGAAGAGGACTTCTTGGTCTTCTCTAATATGCTTGATAATCTAAGAGATATGTTAAGATTGAAAGGGTTAAAAATATTCTTTGGAATATTTATCTCCTATTTTGAGTCATTATAAATAGGCCTTGATTTGAGCTCCTTGAGTTGTAGACTATAGGAAAATTACATTTATTTTCAAGCCAATAAAAGTTAAATTATAAATTTGGAAATACAAACCACCTCTAGCCTGGAAATGACAAAATGGAGCTCTAGGTTAGTGGCATCATATGAGAAATAATGAAATAAAGCATACATTTAATCGTAAAGTAAAAAAAAGTAAAAAGATCTATTTCATGACATCATTTTACCACTGGTTCTAGCCAATTACTAATTTAGTTAAAAAGTCCAAATGCATTTAAAATGGACCAACTTGGGATTATGACATAATAAAGACACATCAAGGTAAGAATATAAATTTACAGACTTGGGCACCATAGTGTTTTGTTTGATACACAACCAAATAAGAAAGTTATATAAAATAATAAAATCTAATAATAGGTTCACTAGTAATTGAAAGAAACTAGCAAAATAAAAGTTAGGCTAACTTAAAAAGGTTTACCTATTAATTTGTATGATTTAGTTAGATATAACTAATTAAACATAAATCAGTCTTAATTAGTTATAATAGAAAATAATAAATGTGAATGTTACTTTAGATCATTATAATCATCAATTAATAACTAAATTCAATGAGAACAAATATTTAAATCTATGATTTTAAGTGTTTGAAAATGGTCATAGATATAAAAAAACTCTATTATAACCTAGTAGCCTATAACACAACCATAAACAATTGTTAACTATAAGAAAATTTTATCTCAATTGTTCCTAATATGATGAAGACGTTGTTGGGATTTTAAGGAAGACCAAAGCAATAAACAATATTAAAATATAAAATGAAATAAGAGATGAAAAATAACAAAACATAATAACAAAAAGATCTAACATGGTTCACCCAATGTGAGTTACATCCACTTCTTTTTATTATTCAATAAAGAGAAAATTACAATATATTTGATCAACACAAAAACACATGTACTCTTCATTTATGAGCAACTTTTGGTAAGTATGATGACAAAAAATGTAGGGATTTGATTAATATTCTTGAAAATAGTTTATATATATAAGGGAAATATGGATTCTTTGTCAATGTAAGACTTTGAAGCCTATGATGTCTAGGCTCAAATCTATTGCTTTGGTTCAAGTTACTATCATCATAATCCATTTAGATTTGATCATGTACTATATGGAATCCAATTAAATATTTTACTTGAGCTATCTTTATCCACTTTACTCTTTTTCAATATTTTATGGTTATTGTATTTAGCAATACCTTGGAAGGATCATCATTTTGTCACATAGAGGAATGTTATCATAGGTCAATAGAAAAAATGTTGCATAAATGATTGAGAAAAATAAGAAAGAGTCTTAAATAATGTATGCAAATTTTCTATTCCTTTTAATAAATCTAGTTCAAATATTTTTCTATTGTTTTCTGATTTAGTTTTAGTTTTCCAAGATGAGGGTTGACTTGTGAATTCTATACATGTAACCTGAATGTTATTGAATGCATACAAATACTACCACATACTGTCAAATTTCACATAATATGTACTTAGTTACTCAATTTTGGAAAATCAAGGGCGCTAGCTAGATAAATTTTTTTATTATAAATACTAGAAAGGTAAGGGCTAAGTTTGTGATCATGTGGCCAAACCCATATACTTAGAAAATGACCTTTGGTGGGAAAAGAAATCGAATCTAGATGTATGATTCTTGGATTTGGGATATGTAAAAGATAAATGAATGAGTGAAAATTCAAACAAGATCACCCCATTTATTAATATATAAGTTTATTCAAACATTTTCTTAAAATAAACACAAAATGAAATAAAATTAGACACCAACATCCACATTTTATCATTACACATATACAAATAATTTTAAATATTATCTCCATAATATTGTAGGTTACCGATAAGAGTTTCCATGAAATGCATTTATTTATTAGTTTTATAGTTTCTTTCATAGATATGTAGAAAAATTAAATATAATTAGTAAATATATATTATGTTATAAATTTACATAGTAAATTACTTTAAAATAATCTACTAAACTTCACCATTTTGATTTCAGCTTTTCTCTTTTGCCAACCAATATCAAGGCTCCTATCAGGGAGAGTGCCCTTTCTATTGTTCTTACTCTGGCTATATGGTAAGTAAGAAGTAAAAAATGTATTTCTTTATTTCATGTTTTTTTTTTGAATTTTGGCTATTAATAAAGTTATGTTTATTTAATAGGATGAGCTTCTTTGGGCTGCTTCTTGGCTTTACAAAGCTACAAGATCTAAAGAATACTCTAACTATATAAAGAATAATAGCTCTCTAAATGCATATGTTACTGAATATAGTTGGGATAACAAATATGCTGGAGTTCAAGTACTTCTCACCTCTGTAAGTGATTACTAGTGTAGTTGATGATAGAAAAATATATAAATATAAATTTATCTCATTTTATAATTATTTTTCATTTAATGTATTTTCTCCCTTTTCAAAAATATTCATTCTAAGGAATGGAATTCACTAACTATTTCGATCAATTAGATGTATTTCCAAGGTGATTCTCAATTCTCAGGGTACAGAGGCCTTGCTGAAAGTTTTATTTGTTCAATTCTTCCACAAAGTCCAATTCGGTCTATTCATAGGACACCAGGTTAGCTTGAGTTATTAATAAATAAGTATATTTAACTCTTATTCATATCAAACAATAAATTCTAAAACTAACATAATATTACGATTAAATTGCTACTTGTTACAGGAGGGTTGATGTACATTAGAGATGGTTCAAACACTCAATATGTTACTAGTGCCTCCCTTTTACTAACAATTCACAGTGACTTACTACATGGAAATAACCAAACAATTTCTTGTGGTAACATTAAATTCAAAGAAACACATGTTCTAAATTTTGTAAAGATACAGGTAATTGATTATCAAAATATTTTAGCAAATATGCATAGGTCAATTATATAAAATGAAATTATTTCTAACGTTTGTATTTAATTTAATTTGTGCAGGTAGATTATTTGTTAGGGAGGAATCCTTTGAATATTTCATACATGATAGGATATAGTAACACATATCCACAACAAGCACATCACAGAGGATCATCTATAGTTTCTATACGCAAACACCCACAGAAGATCTCATGCGGTGATGGTTTTAGTGATTGGTTCAATAGAAATGCTTCCAATCCAAATATTTTGACAGGAGCAGTAGTAGGAGGACCAGATAGAAATGACAACTTTACTGATGTTAGGTCTCAATACACAATGCTTGAACCTACAACATACATAAATACTCCTCTTGTTGGAGTTCTTGCAAAATTTTATTCTATTACATGAAAAAACAAATGGTTATGTTGATTAATTAGATTACTAAACATGTAAATATTAAAATAATATTTATTATTAATCTTTGAGCTGACCGTGTCATATATTGGAATAAAATTTGCACTTTTTAAACTTTTATCTGATATGTGAAATTTGTAATTTTATTTTCAATCTCTATGAATAATATAAATATACATTATATTTCATTGGATTTACTTGCTAAAATATACTCATATTATGTATAGAATAATTAATATATTTTTTTGGTATCTATTTTATAAATTTCTTCAATATATTGATTATTGTGTAAATCAAAATATTATCACACATAGAGAGGTTCTAAACCCAACACATAATATATATTTAATTCATCATCATGATTTGAAATTCCTAGTATATAATTGACTATGATCAATCCTAAGGCTCAAATTTGAACCTAATAAACTTAAATTGTAAATTTTAATTTTGGTCCATACTTTGTCTTTTCTACTAGCCATCAGAAGTCAACTAAAGCATAAATTATTTAAACTATGTGTTAGGATGGTGTATTTAAATATGCACCCTCTTTTGCCTACCTTTCTCCATCTCTCTAGCATGAAACACATAAAATGATAGTTTTATTATCTTGTTTCATAACTTTTGTCAACCCACACTACCTTTCCCAAACTTAGTATTTTACCCATGTAAGTTAGATACCTACTCAACCAAATCAATTAATTTCTACATGTATGGTATTACCTCTCTCCCAACCTTACCATTATTGTGAATCTTTCATTCTTGCATTTGTTGGAGTTGATAGATAAGTCTACAAGTCTAATAAATCACTTGAAACCAAAATTCCCATCAAATGTGAAGAGAAGAAGCCATGGTGAATGATATTCAACCTTGAGATAGTTTGATCCAAAGAGGAATCTGATATTGACATTAACCTATAAAGAATCATATAGATCATTGTGAATGCTATTAAAAGCACAAAGATAAACTGTTAGGAGAGAAATTAAATCATAGCATGAAAAGTGTCATAATCATATGATTAAACAAAAATAAATTAATATTAGCTATTCTAAAAATAGAAAAGCACTCCTAAGTTTGAAATAAGTGAATAAAGTAATAAGGGACTTAAATTAGATAATCAAATAGGCGATTATCCTAATTACACTGACACCCCATTAAGATCAACATAGGGAGAAGCTAAAATGATAATGAAGTATGCAGAGATGGATGGATTAATGCACACATGGATGGGTCTCAGCGACCAGGATTGATTAGGTACCCAAGTACAAATAAAAGAAATATCTCATTACTTGACAAAAGTTACATGGGAACATGCTACTAGCAATTATTTTTGTTGATGTAAAGGGGGTAGTACTACAAGGAAGTTTCTCGAGGTCACATTATGATGTCTATCATAGAGGTAGTGTGTTTTTAGAACTAGTTCAAATTTGAACAAAACTTATCATGCAAAGTTGCATTTTTTCCATGATTCATTCTACTTATTGCAGTAGATTACTCACATATGACATTTTTAGAAGTCTCACATAGAGTTGTCGGACATATCATCATAAACATTTTGGTATGGTCATATAAGTTGGATCTAAAATTTTTGGCTCTTAAATTAACTTTATAATCTCTATAATCTAAATAGATTTTTCTCAACAATCTATCTCTTAAACCCTAAGTCTTAGATTTAGGCATGAGCACATTATTGTTATTTTCTTAGTAACTTGATGTCTCATGTAATTAGTCACTTAAGTCATAATTAAACCTTTGTGATCATGGTTTTATTAGTCCCTCTTTCATTGTAGTATTGATCTTACCAGAAGAAGAAAGACATTAATACATCTATACCATCCTAACATGTTAGCACCCATAATTAGATTATCTATTAGTCCCTATTTTAGCAATTTAAAGATTTAATGTTTTTTATGCTTGATCCTATCTACCTATTTCTGCTTATTTTGTCATTTTCTCTATCTCCATGGCCCAACATTTCAATTTGGGTGATTTTTCCCAAGTACATAACGATATATCCATTATGTCCCCCTGTGTTTGGGATCAAATTTGGTTTGAGGCTCTGATGTGGTGTTTTGATGGGAAATTAGGTCTTGTGGTCAACATGGCTCAATTTTGAATCTCAAAGTGTTTAAGAGGTATACAAACACCCTATCTCTCTTAATTTTTATAATCAATCATCAAGAATTCATTATCATCTACAAGAAATCAACTAAATTCAAGATATGAAGGCAAGCATTCAAGATCTAGAATTTCCTCAAGCATCCAACGTAATTTGAAGGCAATATTGTCCATTGTAGCAGGATTCTCTCTCATGATGGCCAAGTAGAGGAATTAAAAATCAAGAAAGGAGATCCTTTGTCCATCCTTATGCATTCTTCTTCCATTGAAAGTGATTATCAAACATAGAAATATTGAAGATCTAGGAGTGGCGTTCATCAATCCATGCATTTATTAAGGCATCCTGGAGTCCTTTCAAAATTCCAAGATCAACACCTACAATAGAAGAAACATTCAAGTATCTTCATGATTATGGGTGAAAACTACATCCATTTATGAAGGTATATTCATTTACAAGGGTAGATCAAGAATTTACCTTTACATGGAGATACATTCCTTCATGGAATTTCCCTTCATTTTCAAGGTTGATTCCTAAACAAACAATCAATCAATCCTATTGATCTGAATCTAAACAATCAATCAACAATTATTCTCATGTAGGTTTTTCTTGCTTTACCAAAAAAAAAACAATGCTCTTGATCTGAATCATCATATGATATACTAGCATTTTTATTAACATAATAGGCCTTCTTATTGAACCTCTTAAACTTTTAAATTGTTCCTTTTTCTAGACACCTAGTTGCTAAATGGCCAATCTTTCCACATCTATAACATTTAAGGGGTAACATACCTTTGTATTTTCCATTACATTTATTCATCTTCCTTGTAAAATTTGCTTCCAACTCATCTAAACTGTCATCATCATCTAGATCTTCTTCTGTCTTCATGGGTTTGGAGATTGTCTTAGATTTGTTCATTTCTTTTATGAATTTCCTCAACTCAAACATGATAAGGGTGTCAAACAATTATTCTTTGATAAAATTCTTCATATCATAAAATTCCTCAATAGTTGAGATCTTATCATTGTAGATCTTGGTTAGAAAAATCAAAATTTTCTCCATAACATCTTCATCAGTAAGATTGCCACATTGATTTTTGAATTCTTTCACAACACTATCAACCTTCTGAAAATAGCTCACAATATCTTCACCTTAGATTCCACTCTCAAATTCTCATATTGATGACTAGTTGTTAGCTTCATAGATAACTTACTCTACCATTTCCTTCATATATCTCTTTCAAATTTTCCCAAAGTTCATAAGTAGTATTCAAAAAAATAACCTTTGTCAATTCAATTTTTTATAAAGCGCTAAAAATAGCATACATTTCTTTCTCATTGATAGGTTGAAATGTCATCTACAATAGCAGGGCCATTCATCAGTAGAACATAATTTATCTCAACTACCTTCCAAGTAGTGTAATTGATAGAAATCGTAACCTTGAATGCAGTTTCCAAATATTGTAATCAGATCCATCAAACATATGAATTGTCAATTTATGTGTGATCAGATCTACCTCAAGCAATTAATATCTCTTCAAGGAACCAAAGATATGATACCAATTAATGAACAAGACAAATAATTAAGAGGGGGCAAATATGTTATAATAAAACACTTTCCTTAACCTTAATTAATCTAGTAAAAACATAAAGAAAATTGAACCTTAAAATAGATATGGACATGAAAGCACAAATCACCATACACCATGAACACCAGAATTTATGTGGAAACCAAAAATAGGAAAAAGCGCAAAGAAGCTAATAGTCATGAATAAAAAAAATGATTAAGGTGACACCGATTAAGGTGATTTTTACAAGGGCTCACTATCTGTTTGCTTACTATAGGTGAGGCTCACTACCAATAGATCCACTGTCGGTTGGGCTAATTGAAATAAAATAATAAGGATCACTACCAATACAAAAAGTATCACTTCCATAATAAGAGAAATGAAAATAATCCACCACTGAAGTCACTGTCACCAACAATCATCAATACAAGAATAATATTACAATCTTCTACCAGTTGCACAAACTTGCATATTCATGAATATACAAATCTTTCCTTATCAGATTCACATTCACTTCACATATATTACTCGCATACTTGCATCAAACAGAATCATCACTCTCTTATACCATGTCATGTCATGATAAAACATCTAAGTTAGCCTAATACAATTTTAAATAGAATACATTGAAGCATTTCCATAGTGGTTAGGAATGAAACATGGACAACACAGAGGCTCCTTTCTCAAATCAACATGTTGTACATTCACCATGATATTCAAAACCAAGAAATAGGATCTATATATTACGATACAAGCACCTCATTCGAAGCACACTAACCACTTTCCAGATAGGAAGGAATGAACCACATTATGTTGAAAGATGAATGGGACCATGATGAACACAAATAAAGATAGATATTCACAACACATCATCTAGGGCATGATACACTAGATCACCAAAACATTAAATACACATCCAAACATAAGATATATTGACATAAATGACAACCATTAATGGCACCAACAATAATAGCATAAACATTCACATTCCAACACACACACACACACACACACACACACACACACACGTGTGTGTGTGTGTGTGTGTGTGTGTGTGTGTGTGTGTGTGTGTGTGTGTACATAGATATGTGTATATGTATATACCTATATATATACACACACACATATACATATACATATATTATAACACATACACACATATATGTATGTATGATTTTATATCAAACAAATGAAACTCATTCAATTTTTTAACAATAAAAACCCAAATGTGGGTTTTGAATTTTAACCACATATGGGTTTTTACACATACATAGTAAGGCTTGTAATTACACTTGGATGAAAAATTTGAGGTTTGGGAGCTTCATTTCCCTCATTTTTATGTATTTTCTTCTTCCATTCAGGTTTCTCAACTTTCTCATCATCAAATTTACATGTTATCAACTATGTATTTGTAAAATTACTTGAATAATTTTACACATCTTTTGAGATTTTAGAATTCAAAAAAATTAATATATTAATTATTAACTTCTTTTAATAATATTTCCACACTTCTGAGATAAATACATGTACATTATTTCTAACTTTTGATGTAGTTGTCCGAATTTGAAATAAATTATGTATTATTGTTCTTCTCTTCATTCTTCACAATTTTATTATTATTTTTTATTAGTTTGGTGTAAGTTATTTGACCCACATGAAGAGGTAGCTAATTTTTAGGATGCGTTCACTTTGAAACATCATCAAAAAATACTTAACAAAAAGTTGCAAAAAATGCACAACTCCTGACCAGTACTCACTCTTAACTATTTTCCTACCAATCCGGTTTTTCAAATTACTAAATGTAGCTATATCTTTTTTGACCTACACACTAGACACTATGTTATATTTTGTTTAAAAAATCCGGACACTTTTTTTTTTTCCAGAAGGATTTGAACCCCTTACTTTATAATCCATATTTTTAAAAACTAGATTCAGAGTTCTAATTTTTTTTTGCTTTTAGTATCTTCAAAATTTTAGTGTACGAGTCCCAAATTTATCCTCCAAATTTAGGTTTACCTATTTTTTTTAAAAAAAGGGACCACTTATACCCATTTTTTGTTCATTGCCTTGATGCACTTAACCTTGAAAGAAATAAACTCTATTCATATCCTTCATGGCTAAACCATAAATGCAAGAGGAAAGAGGAAAAACATAAGATGACTTCAACCATATAATATTATCATTAAATATCTCAAAATCAAAGTTAAGAAATATAATACATTGATGAGAGATTAATACATTCCATATCTTATCGAATGGAATTGGCATCGTCAAAGAATGTATTGAATTTAGATAAACCTAATTTTCTCCATTCTCACAATTGTGAGAAAAATGTAGAATAAATCAAGGGCCATCACATTGAATATAATTATGTAAGGAATTCAATAAAGTGATGGATTCTTTATATACTCAAAGAAGATGATGAATAATTAACTACCATGTGGCCATCTAGAATTCATAGAAAAAATGACTAAAGCTAAGGGCTTTATCACTAAGTATTCAAATAATATGATAAGTGAAGATCCTCAAGATTGAGTGGCACACAAAGATGTTTCTCTCAAGACCAAGGGTCTTGTGTGAAATGATGATCACATATCACTAATTCACAACACAATTAAAATGAGGTTGTGAAATTGCTAAAAGTGTTGAAATGTGATCCTTGGAAAGAATATGGGAAGTCATCGAATCATTTGGAATGAATGATTTTAGTCATAATTTCCATCGTGAGGGACGTGTATATGGAAGAAAAAACAAGGCACGTGAACAGTCTTAGAAATGTAAACCTAGAATTGAATTATTAAAAATGATTTGGAACTTTCAAATGCAAACGATTTGAATAAAGGCCATGCCTGGCGAATCCTTTCAATATTTTCTCAGTGTGCATTGAAACAATATAAATGCTACTTCATAATGTGGAGGAAGGCGCCAATTTTTTTGAGATGTTTAAGAGAATGCTAAAAAGGCAATGCAATGAAGGAGGATTGAGATCCATCACAACATAATGTAGAGGGATTTCAATCAGATGTCCTATTTAAAAATTCATTGATTCCCGTGCCAATAATGGAAGATTTTGAATAGGCTCGTAATAAATTTGTTGAAAAAGTTTTAGAAACTCTCAAGGTAGTGCAATTTCCAGATGCATAGCACCATCTTTTTGTTGGAATTAATGGGAAGTGTGTACTGAGAGGGGAGGGGTGAATCAGTTCCTCTAAAAATTTTGTATCCTTTAATCAATTAACCTTTGTGTAATCAATTGTTTATCCAACCATCTGATATATACTATCTTGATGTAAGATATATCAATTCATAAACTTAACATACATGTGAACATTCATGAAAGTAATTGACAAATAACACAATATATGATATCGCAAAAAACTCCTATTAGGAAGTAAAAACTGCGGTGGGGATGGCACCCACAAAATATTCACTATCTGCAAATTGGAAGGGGCCGGTTAAGGCTTACAATTTGATAACTTCTGATGATCTACCCGGTTAAGAGTATCTATGGATACTTGTTAAAGTATACTCGGTTAAGATATTTAGCAACACTGTTGAGTGTGCACTCGGTTAAGAGATTTATAGTTAGACTGTTCAAATCCACCTTCCTTGAAAGCAATTTTACACTTTTCTCCACTTGTTAGAATGATAGAAAATTACAATTTGACTTGGTATATGTAATCTCCTATTGCTGATACAGATCCATTTAAGTTTACATGAATAATATTATCACCTAATGTGATTGAATAATACCTCTGATTCTCGGTAGCCTATGTTCTTGGCTCTTGCTAGCCAAATTCACCTTTTGCTATTCTGGTTCTTGAAAATTTCAATCTGATCCATAGATGTGTTCATATGATTCATTCATCCTATTTTCATATTCACACATGTATAATGAATGATTGCATCATCTATTTATAAGATGGATTGACATCATCAAGTTTCACGAAAAATAATGTTAACTCTAAGATCAGGTTTACAACTTTTACCTTGATCTCCTAGTCTATGCGTTTTAAAACAATTAGACTGATTAAAGAACTTACATTCATATTTCTTGTCCCTAAATAAATGGTTTAAAAAAAAAATGAAGATTATATAAATAGAATAAGACTATTTTATCTGACGTGGAAGACAGATCCACTTTTTTTTGGGCTGCAACTGACTTTCAATTTCTAACGGTCGGTTATGTTATGAAATCAGTTGATTGTCTCTTAGTTTTCTTTCTTGAACTATTCTCTCGGTTTTCTCTTTAACTATCTCTCGATTTCCACTATATCCTCTATGTCATGTTCCTCTGTCGGGTTCCTCTTTATCCTTCTGACTTTGCATTTTTGGTTTACACACAAAATTGTGTGATCGGTTTTCTTTGTACTTAGCCATTTTCAGTGATCTCTTTATATCTAATTTTTGGTTTGCTCTTTGTCCTGTCTTTCGGTGTATGCTTACTGAAAGTATTATTTTCATACTAATGGAAAAATAATGTCATCAATCCCCCCCTTTGAAATTAGTATCAAAAAATGATATGTGCAAAATACTAAGACAATGTTAAGTATATACAACATATATAATCCTTAGTCATATCCTTAGTCATTTCATGACTCCCCCTATGTATATGCCAGTATATCACATTTTTTGGTATACTGTATAGTTTCCTGCCTATCTGTACATATCATATCTTTCCCTCTGTAAAATACATATACATATTATTTTCTCATATGAATACATATCATTTTCCCCCTTTTTTTATATTAAGGGCAAAGGTCTATACCTTATAGCTTATAAAAAATGTGAGAGTGTGAAGACTTCATGTCTTCCATCATTTTCTCCCATTTTCCCTTCAAGTTCTTTAGATCCATGTGCTCAAGTGTGATCTTGGAATGCATATCGTATATCTTGTCTGTTATAGACATCTTGGGGGTTACTATCAGTTGCCTTACTGAACTGATGTGTTGTTGAAGCGTTGTAAGATTTGGTAGAAGTTGAGCTTGGAGCTCGGTGACTTCTTCCCTGAAGTGTGTCTTTGCTTCCCATAGTTCCTTCCTTAACCTTTTTATTTCAATGATTTTCTCATAATGCAGCTTTAGTGTATTGTCATTGATGGTTAAGCTATTTGCACTGTTAGCTAGAGCTGAATCTAACTTTGCTATGTTTTCACTATTCTCTTTAGTGAACTTTTCTAGTGTGTTTAGTTGTTGAATCAAGGAAATAGATTAAGTTATAATTGGACCTAATTCACTAATGAATTATGAAAGTTTTACCTTGTTGAGTGCCACTTCTTGACTGATGTTCTCAATAATTTTCTGCTGGTACTTCCGTTTCGCTCTCTCTTCAATTGCCTTCTCTGCATCAATGTTTTGTATTGTAATTTCTTCGGTGAGAATGGCTAGTTGATCAAGAATTGGCTTATTGTGATCAACATCTACATTGGGTAAAATTTGGTGCAATATGTCCCTTGTTTCTAGTACCATGGAGTCTTGGTGCTATTTCCTTAGCTTCTCCTATAATGCCTTCCTTTGGCATATTTCATAGTATTCTTTCAATGCTTCATAATCAAGTGTAGTTGGGTCACATTTGGGTATCTCAATGATTTCATCTAAAGTGACTTCCAACTTATTCTTCTTCTTTTGAGTTGCACTTGAATGCAGTACCATTGCCAGTTTCTCAGCTTTGTCCATTGTGCTTGATGAAGTCACTTGTTATACTTCTTTTTGTTTCTTTGTTTTAGTTTCAGCTTGTCGGTTATCTGTAGACGTCTCCACATTAACCTTTACATTGTCGGTAGCAACATTTTTGGTATCCTTAGGAGTGCCATCTTTGGGTTTATTTCCTTCATCGGTGTCCTTATCCACTTCATCTATCTTTGTCTATGCATCCTTCTCTCTTGTGTCTCCATGTCCTTGCTTTGTATCTCATCCTGTAACCTTGTCAATATCGGTTACTGTGTGAGTGTCTCCGTTGTCCTTCTGATCATCGGTGTTGTCTTGATGACATGTAACTGATTGAATGTTTGAAGATGTTAAGTTGATGATCATGCAAGAAATTAAATTAGTTAATGTATTGTATTATCATTGATTTCAACTTAATATAATCTATATGGTCATGGAGATACTTCCAAAGACTTCAAAGAACTCATGAATCAAGGCTATGCGATCAGTAATGCATACAAGTCAAGTATGAACACTAAGTGACTGTATACACTAACAGAGTGCACCCGACGGTCAGAGTAAAAGAACAAAGTCACAGTGTTTCCTGATGAGGTAATGCACTACATTACCGACGAGCAGAGTTACAGTGTTTCCCGACGAGAAAACCACAAAGTAACCTGACGGAAAGAATTCAAGTGTTTCTCGACGGGGAAAACAAAGGACTGAGATCCTGATGATAACTAAAGTCACACCGACAGAACAGTTAGTTATTACTGATGACTAACTGAAGTGTTGACCGATAGAATAGAGAGTTTAGAAAATGAAAAAATGCTTAGCTGTCAAGAGCTAAAGATAGAGTTATTTAATACTTATCATGGTTTTAATCATCCAGATAAAGTCAGAGATAAGTAATTGATTTAAAGCTTCTTTGTCCAGTTGGCAAGAAGATCTCTATGAGATTAGAATGGAGATTTGCTTTAAATCTATTGGCAAAGATGGTTGAACATGCCAAGATCAAGAAAGCCAAGAAAAGAGGAAATCATGTCTATAAGAGACAAATCCAATTCATTACGAATTGTGTGGGGTGAACAAGAGAAGAGGAAAGATGCTAAAGAAAATTTGAAGGAGAAGAAAGTCTTCATTTTAGTCCTGATCAACAAGCTAAAGGAATAGCTAGATTTTGAAGACACAAATGAACAGTGAGACAAGCATCACAGAGTAGAACAAGTGTGGAGAAAAGGTATACATTTGATTATATTGATCACTGAAGTAATGGACCTACAATAGATCTAAAAATATGCAATTAAGTTGTATGTATGAACAGGTCATCAGCATTTCAGTTTAACCATTGAAGCATATAACTCTCTTAACCAAGCAGGACTTAAAATTCTTTTTCAATTGAGATACATCCCAAGGAGTATCAAAAAGTTTGATCACAAAAGTAGCATTGAATATGCCCGATACCTACTGAAAGGCTAAGTGAGTGTTTGATAAAGGATGGTAGCATTAGATACCATATACTAGTTAACAAACTATTTCTAAATCCTCTAACAAGGTCACACCTAACAGTGTATTTGTAACCTTTAACAGGGTTGGCTCCTAACAGAGCTCACTTCAAAAGAGTGAAAATTTGGGGTACCGGTCCTAGTGGGTTTTCCCTTAACAGGGTTTCCACGTTAAAAATCCATGTGTTATGTGTGTATGATTCATTTATTTACTATTTTGTATCTTACATAGTTAATTTTGGATTGATCGGTATACTCTACATATTTACCGTAATTCGGTAAATAGATAATTGCTTATCGGTAAACATACAGAAGAAGGTTTAAGAAAGCAATCCGATATGTAGTAAATTTATATAAGTAATTCAAGGTATTCATCTTGTAGGATAGAAGATAACTAGAGACATAATTTGTGGTTACAATTTTTAAGGGTTGATTTAAGGATTAATTTTTGAGGCCACTAATTCACCCCCCCTCTCAGTTATTACTAACAATTGGTATCAGAGCGTGTGTGCTTAGAAAGGAAGGTTTCAAGACCTAAGCTAAAGATCACAAGATGAATGGACGAGATGTGCCCAAGTTGAACAAAGATAATTTTGCTTCATGGTAGAGCAGAATAAGACTCCACTTATCATGTATTGGTAATGATGTTACTCAATACTTAGATACTGAATATGTGTTGCCCACAGGAGCACCAATAGTTGAACACATGAGACAGATGCATGAGCATAATTGTATGACGATAGAGCTTTCTTCCTCACTCTCTAATGCTGAATTTGAAGATGTCAAAACCTACAAAACTACAAAGCAGATGTGGGACAAATTGATGCTTGTACATGGTGGTGACAAGAATATTTTGAGAGCCAAGACAAAAAGCCTTAGAGGAAAGTTTGATGATCTCAAAATCAAAGAAGGTGAAAACATCACTTAGTAAAACAAAAGAATCAAAGAGGTAGTCAATGCTATTCGAGGAGTTGCAGGTGTACTAGAAGAAGATACAGTGGTAAGTAAAATTCTGAGAACCTTACTGCCTACCTATGCTATTAGGGTATCTTCCATTCAAGAAATGAGAGTAGTAGAACATAGCAATGTTACTCTAGATAGTTTGATTGGAAGAATGATTTCATTTGAGATGAATAACTTTGATAGTAGCGTCTTACCAAATATAGAGTCTGTATGCAATGAAAACTCCTGCAGCTGCACAACAAGTCAAAACATGCAAAAAAACACAAGATATACCAATAAATTAAAGCATGAAAAGAACTTGAAATACAACCAAATTTTCACTACAACCTCCGATGAGCTAAAACAAGTGCACCCAAGACTTTTTTGATTTGCTCTTAGATATTTTATGGGTGTGCTCTCCCAACACAATGCAATAAATCCCACTATGATAGATGCAAAATGATGAATATTTGAGCACAAGTATGTGGAACTTGCCCCAAATCTCTCAAATGATGTATGCAAATGTAAAATCTATACTAAGAATGCAAATACAAGAGATTAACAACTAGATTGAAATGAAAACTAAACTAAAGATGAAAATGCAAGAATCCAAACTAAACTATGAAAGTAAATCTAGACTATCATGCAAGAGATGAAATCTAAACTAAGTGCTCAAGTGCTCAAGTGTGCAAGAATGCTCTATTCACTAGCTAGTTACTCTCACACTAGTTACTTGCACACTAGTTACTCTAGTTGCAAAATGAGGAGTGAGGCCTCCTTTTTTGGATTTGACATAAAAAATGAAGGGCTGAGATTAAGTGGTGGAAAATGAGTGGCTGAGATTAAAGGTTAGGTAGGGTTTTGGTAGGAGTGAAGGAGATTAAGAGGCAAAAGAAATGAGTGGCTAGGATTAAGAGGCTAAAGAGAGAGGAGTTGACTTTTGAATTAAAATCCAAATGAAGAGACAAGTGACAAGTGTCACAAGCTCATAATTTTAGAGTTGATCCATGAAAATGCACATGATTGGCTAGAAAAGGATTAATGAATTTAGAAAATAAACAAAAATGTTTATTTAATAAATATAGGAAAAGCTCAAAATTAAATAAATAAAATTTATTTAATTTAACAGAGAAAAGGGTAAATAAATTATCTAAATAAATAATAATATTTATTTAAATAATAGAGGAAAAAAGCTTAAAATTAAATAAATAAAATTTATTTAATTTTAAAAGGCTAAGTGAATTAATTAAATTAATAATTTAACTAATAAAGGGATTAAGACATCTTTTGATGTCTACATTTTGCCCCTCTTTGACGCGATGTTGAGATTGACATCACGTCAAAGAAAAGAAAAGGAAGATGCCCCAACCATGGGAGGAAAGGATGACGAGGAGATAGTAGTATGCCCCCTCGAGAGGACATGCGGGTTTGGAGAACACGAATGTGCTCTCAAAAAGGGGACGAGGAGACTATGAACAAGGGAGAGGTAGAGGGTCTAAAAAGAAAGACCTCCCTGTGCAAATACAATCTATCTAAAATGCAATGCAAATGAATTGTGTAAACTTTGGGGAGCACAACCTGGATTTTGATATGGTACTTGACAATATGCACCAAGGTATGAGGAACCAAGATGACATGGTGTCAAGTACGTGAGAAAAGAGATAATGATAAAATGATCAAGTACAAAAAATACTAACACATACAAGCAACAAGCAAGTATGCACAACAAGCCAAAAGCAAACCAACATGTTGCCCCTAGGCAGCTGAAAACCAATTGATTGCTCGATTAATGAAGGATGACAAAGTTAATGATAAGAACAATGCACATCCAAGAGATTGGGAAGGATACATCCCATGATGATGATTGGATAAAAAATTTATCAATTGATTGCCAGTTGATTCAGATTAACATGAAGGCATGATTAAAGATTGATATGCTAGATTGCAGTGTTGGATTACATGTACTAGTATTGAGCATGATTGATTTTTATTGCAATTTTAAGAGTGTTTTTAATTTTTATAGATTTTTTTTATAGAATTTTTAACTTTTTTGAATTTTGTAAGATTTTTTAAATTTTTAATGATTTTTAAAAGATTTTTAATTTTTTATGATTTTTTGATAAAATAAAAAAAGGGGGCAAAACCGAGCTTCCCGTCCACGAATGAACAACTCTATCCCATACAAGGGGTGGCTCCACCCCCGCACAAGGGCAGGCACAGCCGCCTATCAATAGGGGAGCGACTCTGCCCCCGCTGAAGGGCGAGCACAGCCACTCGTCCGTAGACGGGCGGCTCCGCCCATGTGTAGGGGCGGCGCAGCTGCCTGTCGGTAGACGGGCGGCTCTGCCCCTGCGCAAGGGCAGGCGCAGCCACCCATCCATAGATAGGTGGTTCTACCCCTGCATAGGGGTGGTGCAGCTGCCTGTCGGTGGATGGGCGGCTCCGCCCCCCGCAAGGCTAGGCGCAGCCGCCCATCCGTAGACGGGCGGCTTTACCCCTGCATAGGGGCGGCCGCCCATCGTTGGACGGGTGGCTCCACCCCCGCGCAAGGGCAGGTGCAGCCACCCGTCCATA
>MU226347.1:665768-679289 GCA_018584345.1 Thuja plicata
CCAATACAATGCAAATGAACTAACACAAAATTTGGATCTATTGAATTGAAATGTAATTTGAAAGAAAATGCAAGATCTAGCATAAACAATGTAAATCTAACACCAAAAAGAAAGAGTTGTCTATCGCAGGTTCACCAAAATGTAAGATATAAAATAGATTGAATGTTTTATGTTTATTAAGAATTGATTATGTTACTAAAATGTAAGATATGAAAATGGGTGATTTGTTATGATTATTGATTGGGATGTGATTGATATGTAAATTATTCTTTGAATTACCTAGATTGTATTGGATTCTTTTAACCTTGATTGAATTGAATTGAATTGATTGTGTATTGAAATTGTGATTAGGGAGAAGATAAGATGTTCCTGTTTTATTCCCAAATGCACAAATGGAAGATCCAAGTTGATCAACCCCAAAGAAGGGTTAATGTACAAATGAATCAACTATTTGGAAGGGATAATAACAAAGGAGATACCTTAAATTCTGTTAATTATATGCATAGAAATGATATATGATAGTAATTGAAGGAATAGGAGAAATGCACTAACCTTGAAATATTGCAGATCAAAGAATGTTGTTTTTTGAGGTCTGTATTGAGTTTTTGGAAAAATTGATAGTTGATCCTGAATCGGAACGCAGAGATGAACAAAACACAAAAATCGTTTTCCATTCTAATGTTGTCTTATTAAAAAGGTTGACCTTGACCCACAAATGTCAATCCTGACCCATTTATGTCGACCCTAACCTGCACAGATTTGAAAGTGACTCTGTTCGCAGATCCTGAAAGTTTGCCGAAAAGGGTATCCAGGTCTAGTCTCAAATCAACTATTCTGTACCTGTACCTGCAAGAAAAAGGAGATTGTTTGTTGTGGGGGGAGGGGTTTGCCTTGGTCAAACCCCAGTTTTGAAATTAACCTCAAATATATGTAATTGAAATTGCAGAAATGGATAAACTAAATGCATAAATTCACCTTTCTTGAAAAGTCCTTGTGGTACATTCGAATCCTTGAATCCACAACTATGCCTCAAAATGTGGAATGTAGAATGGTAGGATTTCTTCAATCTCTTGCTTACAGATCTCCAACACCAAGTATTGAATGGGTTCTTGAGTTTAGAAGAGGCTTGGAAGAAGATGGATGGAGAGATCACCAAAAGGGCACCATGTAGCTTCAATCCTTCAATAGCCTCCAAAGGATCTCCTTCATGAAATGGATACTTGAATGAATGAATGAATGCTTGCTTGAAATATTGCTTGATTTCTTGCTTGAAATTCACTTGATAATGCTTGATCTCAATTAGGAATGCTTGATTAGAAGACTTCCTTTGCTTGATGATAGTTAGACCTCTTAGACTTAGAGAAAATGAGAGAGAAAGCTTCCCTTTTATATGAAATTAGGGCACAATCTTCTAAGGAGGCCTACATAGGAGGATTAAATTCACATTAAAGCCTTTACCCTTAGGAGAGGACCTATATTAAATATAATTTAGGAATCAATGCTTCAGAACCTGAAATAGCCAACCCGGAAGCAGGAAATACTTTTTGCAAAGGCCGACCTCCAAAATCTGTGAGACCCCGGGGTCTGAACCCTAGGTCAATGTTGAGGTCAACCCTGACCTAGGTCAAGGTTGAGGTTGACATAGACCTAAAAGGTCGACCCTGACCCTGAAGCCCAGAATCACCAATCTGTAGTCCAGAATGCTGAAATCAGACTAAATAGGAGTGGAAAGAGGGATAGAACAGGGGGGGAAGCCATGTCAAGATCAGGAACCCATTCAAGGCACTTTCCATGACCCCAAACCACTCAGAAGGTTAACCACATGTACAATGGAAGTGCTTCCATTTTCTGACTATATAGATAGTAACAAGTACTCTTTCTCTTATTTCCTTCTCATTCTTCAAGGGAAATGTCCATTCAGCATATAGTCTGTCCAAGAGTTCTCTTTATACATTATTGCCTTCAAAGTGAATCGGTAAATATTTGAATATATACATCTTTGCTATGATGACATCTTCAACTTTGTTCTGATCTTCTGGATCTAGTTTTAACCATCTTCTAATCTTGGAATCTATGATGGATCCTGAATTTGGAATAGATTTTCATACCTCATCAATTCTTTCTAGAGCTTTATTCTTTTCTTCCTCTACACCTTCATCTTTCTTAGTGTCTTTAATTTCTTCCCTTGTTCTGATGAGCTTCCTTATTCTTTTTTTTGGCCCTCATTTAGGTGTGGTTGCTTTCCTCTTGTATGTTCTAACTTTTCCTTTCTTTAAAGGTGAAGGAATTGAATCCTTAGATGTTTGGCTTCTTGTTCTATAAGTAGTTGTGGTTCTTGGCTTCCTAGTTGGTCAAGGAGGTGGTGAATTTGACTCTATGGCCTCAGAGTTATTCTTTTCTTTATCTTCACTGATAGGTAACTTTCCTTTAGTTTCTTCCTCCCTTTCATCTTATTCATCCTATTTGGTTTCTTCCTCTATTGCCGACAGTATCTTATTAAGGTTCTTAACCATTTTGTCCTTTTTCATGACAATTTTCTTTACAACCAGGCCAAACTTGATTCTCGATTTGGCCTCCTCATAAGTTCCAAACTTAGGTTATTACTTATCTAATGGTTCAGTTAACAATGCATCAATTGATTTAGATGCATGATCAATATTTATCTCATATTCTAATGGTTATAGCCATGCTGTCCTCGGTCTAGAAGATTTGATATAAATGTGGTCTGTAGCAACCATGAAACATATTTCATCTTTAAACTTCTCAATACATTTCTTGGTCCTTACCCTCTTCTTCATTTGGTCTTTGAATACATTAAAGTATTCATCCATGACCATTTAAAAATTATCTCCCAGTGAGGTTATGTGTTTACTGATTTGCATGGTGACCGGTTTTGTGGAATCCGATTTTATATCTCCTATAGAAGGAAATGTTTCTTGAAAGTAGAAGAAAATGCACATAATAAGTGAGCCAAACTTACATGTGTTTGACTTTGCATTCCTTATAGTCTTCAAATTTTCTTCTAACTAGTTCAGTAGAAGTTCAGATAAATCCAACTGAGTTCCCCTCTTCACAATCTTGTATGCTGTGTCTACTACACCAGATGCTATGTTGTTCATCCTCCTTGCTTGAAATAATTTGTAGCCTAGAACACATGCTCTGAATTTCATCTCATCATCGATAATGGTGGATACCTTTAATCCTTTGTCATCCCATTTGGCTCTTGTGATCTTTTCAGTCTCAGCCTTGGGTGGGTGCTTTAGTGCTTTTACCTTTTTGATTACAGGGTAACCGGTGACTGCATGGATAAAATCTTGGGTTATCATCTTCGGTTCATCTAGCCATAGTTTGTGATTGTGCATTCAGCTCAGTACTAACTGAATCTACTTAGTTTTGAAGACCTTTAGGAATTAAAGGGCATTAGTGAGCCCTTTCACTTCTATATGTTTATGCTCATATTTTAAAGATCCATCTTTGTTGCATAGCTTCTTATAAGCTTATTCTACCTCTGAGTCACCAATTTTGCAATCTTGCAGTGTATGAATAGTAGCATGTCTTCAACGAGAGAAACCCTAGCTGGTATTCACAAGAATGATCCAGTATCGTCAGGTTGTGAAGAAACCTCAGGGTGAATCTTGTAGTGTGGTTCCTCACATGCATAATTCTTGATGAGCTTAAACTCATCCTTCTTGGTGTTCTTCGATTTCACAGTTCTTGAAGTCGTGGCCATTTTTTTAGATTTAGGGCTTTCTATGAAATATGTAAACAAAGTTTTTGGTTGTTGTAGAAATTACTGTTTACACCAGTAGTGATTTCTGATCTGCTTTGGAGTGCTGGTGGTTGAGTTGATGTCACTCTATGATCATGTTTCTGTTTGCACAAAAATTTCTCTTGTCGCTTTGCTCTATTCATGGTGAAAAATGAGACCCTTTTGTTGCCCTTTTATAGTTGTTTTCCCTAAAAGGAAAGTCATTAATGCTTACCTAATCTTTGGTGTGTGAAGACAGAGTTCATCAGTTAAGACATTAACTTCCCTTTGGTGACAATGTGACATTTCAGGGTGGTTGTTTAACTCTTCACTTTTACCGACAGGTTTCGGTGTTGCAAACAACTTGTTCACTTTGCTTGGTTACCGAAAATTCTTAGTTTACACTAGGAAATTTTCTTTCTTATGTTAACTGATACTTTTTGGTAAGTGTAGGCAGTCTCAGCTTTGAGTGTATACCAATGTATTTTGGTATGTATGCCCGATAGCATAGTTATCACAAATTTTAACAAGTAATACCATGATGCATCTTTACTTATGTTAATTTGGCATTTTATCAACATATTATGGAACTGATGTAGAATAATACATAGTGTAATGCAGTTCCATACTTACTTGTTCTACTTAGGTGGGGTGGTGATGTCACCAGATCCATTGGATGGGGTGTCACCATTTGCATTTCTCAGTCCAGCTTCATCATTGTTTGAAGCTCTTCTCCATATTTTTTCTCTTTCTCTCTGGATGTATTTAATGATATTTCCCTTGGGATATGTGTTGGTCTCTGTCATTTGGTCTCTGCAGTCTTTCTTGAGATGACCAACTTTATGATAGTGTAAGCATGCCATTCCGGGGTTAGTCTAGCCTCTAGACTTTCTAGTCCATTGTCTCATATAGTTTGCAACAATGTGACCAAATCTTCCACATGTTGTACAATTTTTCAAGTGTTTTAATCCCCTACATATTGGTTATTGACTCTTTTTGGTTGATAGGGAGTTTCTTGACCTTTAGGCTTCCATGCTTGCCTTTTTCTTTTTCCAGCATTCAAGAGTTGTGTGCCCATTCATTTTGCAAGTAGGACAGTATTTGTCCATGTAGGTTTCCTTCTTTGGTATTTTCATCTCAGACTTACATTCATAAGCTTTATGTCTTTTCTTATTACATTTATAAAAAAATCCAATGAATTAAGATGTAGATTTAGGAATACCTTTCATTTTTCCTCTTCATAAATTTGATGTGTGGCCTTGCTTTCCATAGTGATTGCATGTCAGCTTTCTTGGTCTTAGATTTTCATAGACATTCTTTGGATCAATTTGATTTGATGATTCTCCATTATTGGTAAAACCTAGACAGGTGTTGTTGTTGACTCTTCGTTGTCCTCCAAGAAAATCATCCATTCTTTTATTGCTTTCTTTAGCTTTCTTGTTAATTTCATTATGCTACTGCTGAATTATTGTTTCATGTTTCAACTTTTCATTCTCATCCCTTAGCTCACCGATAGCTTCTATTCTTTCAATGAGCTCAACATTTATTTATTTTTCCTCTTGACTCATAAGAATAATATGATTTGTTATCTCATGGTGATGCTCTGTAAGTCTTTGTATTTCAAACTCTTTCTCTTGTAGCTTTTCTGTAATATTTATTATATCATCAATAGCTAGTGTTCTTTCTTTGTCAGCTTGTCTAGCACTATTCATGACATCAATCATCTTTACCATCTGTTCCTCTTGACTGATTTACAGAGATTTAACTTGTCCAGCCAGATGTTGATTGATTTCACTTAGGCTTGTGAAGCTTTCTTCTGATGTGTTTGTTGCTTTGCTTGTAGTTGATCATGAAGACTCAAATAAATTTGGTATCTCTTCCTCATGATAATCTTTCTCATTATAATGAGATAATATTTATTTCATCTAACAGATGTCTCATATTGATTCTAGCTTCTTATTTTCAATATTTTTATCAAGTCTATACTTCTCCATTATATGATCTTTTCTCTTAAGCCTTTAAGATTTTCCAAAGAAGAGACTCAGCTCTAATACCAATTGTTGGAATTAATGGGAAGTGTGTACTGAGAGGGGAGGGGTGAATCAGTACCTCTAAAACTTTTGTATCCTTTAATCAATTAACCTTTGTGTAATCAATTGTTTATCCAACCATATGATCTATACTATCTTAATGTAAGATATATCAATTCATAAACTTAACATACATGTGAACATTCATAGAAACATTCATGAAAGTAATTGACACAACACAAGATATGATATTGCAGAAAACTCTTGTTAAGAAGTAAAAATTACGGTGGGGATGACACCCACAAAATCTTGACTATCTGTAGATTGGAAGGGGCCGGTTAAGGCTTACAATTTGATCACTTTTGATGATGTACCCGATTAAGAGTATATGTGGAGACCTATTAAAGTCTACTCGGTTAAGAGCTTTAGCAACATTGTTGAGTGTGCACTCGGTTAATAAATTTATAGTTAGACTGTTAAATCCACCTTCCTTGAAAGAATTTTTACACTTTTCTCCACTTGTTAGAATGATAGAAAATTACAATTTGAACTGGTATATGCAATCTCCTATTGCTGATATAGATCCATTTAAGTTTAAATGAATAATATTATCACCTAATGTGATTGAATAATACCTCTGACTCTCGGCAGCCTCCGTTCTTGGTTCTTGCTAACCAAATTCACCTTTTGTTGTTCTGGTTCTTGAAACTTTCAATCAGATCCATAGATGTGCTTGTAGGCTTCATTCATCCTCTTTTCATATTAAAACATGTATAATGAATGATTGCATCATATATTTATCATATGGATTGACATCATCAAGTTTCATGAAAAACAATATTAACTCTAAGATCACGTTTACAACTTTTACCTTGATCTCCTAGTCTATGTGTTTTAAAATAGTTAGACTAATTAAAGAACTTACATTCATGTTTCTTGTCCCTAAAGAAATGGTTTAAAAAAAAAATCAAGATTCTATAAATAGAATAAGACTATTTTATCTGACGTGAAAGTCAGATCCACTTTTTGCAGGCTGCAACTAACTTTCAGTTTCTGACGGTCGGTTATGTTCTGAAATTAGTTGACTGTCTTTCGGGTTCCTTTCTTGAACTATTATATCACTTTTCTCTGTAACTGTCTCTCGGTTCACACTATATCCTGCACATCGGGTTCCTCTTTTAGGTTCCTCTTTATCCTTCTAACTTTGCATTTTCGGTGTACACATAAAATTGTGTCATCGGTTTTCTTTGTACTTAGCCATTTTTGGTGATCTCTTTATATCTGATTTTTGGTTTTCTCTTTGTCCTGTCTTTCAGTGTATGCTTAATGAAAGTGTTGTTTGCATACTAATGGAAAAATAATGTCATCACTTTTACCTGTGGAAAATAGGAGAATAGGAAACAATATTTTGGTCACTCATTAAAGCCTGTGAACAATGCCGCTCAAACCATTTAAGATATACAATAACCTAATGGACATGCCTGGAAACCATGAAAGAAAATATGTGGCACGTGAATAGTTTTTCCTTGAAAATAAAAATGGTCTCATAGCATGCTACAATTATAGATGTGCAAATATAAATTTTTTGAAGACTTTCATTGTTGTAAACCAATGCAATTGGCAGACATAAAACCTATTGGGACTGAATAAATAATTTTAACGGATTTCATACGTATCTATTTCCTATATTAGTTTGAGATATGTTGGTTTCTCCACAAGTGGTCCGATAGAAGGAAAGTGTTGGTCGGAGGAATAGATAATGAAATAGTTAATTTTTTGCTATTTCCCAGGAGTACTTATGTGAGGGTTGCCAAATAGCGAATGGTTGCCATTTTACACAAGGTGGTTTAAAGGTTTTGCGGTATAGTGGGGCACTTATGTTTGATCGGACATGGCATGACATCATCACCCAAATGAGGTGGAGCCTAGTTCAATAAGGATATTTCACACGTATGAATGTTTTAAAAGTACCTTTAATTTGTGAAACTTTAATTCATAGAGTGCTCAGTTAGAAATTGTAGAGAAGCGGCTTAGTGAAGCTAATGGATTGAGGATTTTTAGGGTAATTATTCAGTTGGAATTTTTTCGGGAGTGGTGCTCAAACCAATAAGTGATTCTTTCCCTTATCCTTTTTTTTTAAAAAAGCGAGTATGACTAGAAAAAGGAAGGAGGTGGTTGTAGGTGAAACTGTAATTCATCCTCCACAATACATAGTGCTAAAGATGTTACCTTCTTAACAACATGTGGGTATGAAGGGTTTATTTTCAGACACATGGCTAGGGTGTGGGGTTTATTCTATCCCTATGCATGGAAGGTCTTTGTTCTGGTCATTTTACATGTGGAAAGATGAGAGAATCCCATTGTGTAACTCTTGGAGGTTAGACATGGCTAAGGTTATTATCAATGTGTTTTTTAATGCTGAACTAATTGGTGCCCTAGCCACACATTACAAACCTAAAAATAGGATAGTGAGGAAAATGGATGGAACTCTACTCTTGGTTATCTCCAAGGAAATGATACAATAATGCTTTGGGTTAAATACCCAAGCCCTTACCAATATAGATAGGGAACAGTTCCCTGTGGACTATGAATGAATGGTTAGAAGTATGGGCTTAAGGGAGGTGGCATTATTTATGTGTAGAGAAGATAATCATATGCTGGTTCAGTTGACTGGAAAAGCACCTTTCTCAACCATAGATTTTATGAGATTTTTTCAAAGAACATATTGGAGTTGGGGGAAGATATTTGGGGAAGACCATAAAAAAAATCCTATGGATATCATGTATACTTCCATGAGGACCCAACACCTTCATCTCTCATATGAATTTCACATAGCCATGAAATTGGAAAGACTTCTACATAAGGAATTTATTGAATAGAAAGTAGCCAAGAGATGTAAACACTACTCTTTGTTACATGTCACCCTCTTTTATTCCAAAACAATATCATTTTTAGGCACTCATTTGACTTGACCACTATGGATGATCAAGAGGATAGACTACCTGTTCATTTTTGGTGTAGGGTTTGGGATAGACACAATAAGGATGGTGATTATAAAATATTTTATGATAGATTTGGGGTGTTGATTTGCAGAGAATTGGGTGGTGGTTTGTTGATAATTCCCCCTCGAGTTAGAGAGATTTTGAGGCCAAAGAAAACTAAGCCCAAGGAAGATTTCACACATAATTTTATGGATTGGATTTGTAAGTTAGACCATACCATTTTTAGAGTGTATGGATGTAGGAAGGATCCTCACAAGCTTCCTATTTTTGTGTCAGAAATGGTAGCATTCATGGAATTTATGTGGCATCTCTTTTCATTCTAGAAATAGGTCCATGCTCTGAGGAAGAAAGGGACATATTTTACCAATCTAACCAAATTTGTAAGATTTTCTATAGGCTCTAGAACCTTGGATCAATTACAAGAATATTTTCAATCCTAAAATTTGGATCATGCTAAAGCAAGAAATTATGACCCAGAGGGTCATATTAGATCTTTTATCAAAAAGTTTAGGCATTCCTTCGACCTACAGGAAGATATCGCAAGGAACCACTAGGACGTTTGGAAAATTCTTCAAAGATAGAATAAGGTAAAGGTCCTAATTGAGTTGGAGAAGCAACAAACTATTGAGGGATTGTCTAGATTCCATAATGAAGAGGAAAAGGAGGTCCTTAGAATGGAGCTATACATTCATGATTATGAAAAGCTGTGATTAGAGAGTGTGGATACATCTATAGCAGAGATTAAGCCTCCTCCCAAAAGGCCTATAAAATTGATTATTGCAGATGCAGACTCTGACTCTTCCCTACCAAAGAAGCCCAGGGCCAAGGAAGTATCCTCCCCCTTTCTATGTGAGCTATCAAAAGGGAGAGGTGACACTGATGAGGTTGCTGCTACCCTAAGGGATGTGAAAAAAGATAAGGAAGTAGGTCCTTTCTCTCCACCTTCTATGTATTGAGAGGAAGTGCACATATATAAGGAAAAAATGAAAGACAATGAGGATCCTATGGATATTTGTGATGAAAGGGAGGCTATCTCTACCAGATTCACTGAGAAAGATAACTTCATTCATTCTCTAGAGTTCAAAGATTTTTGGATCCAAATGAAGATGAAGGATTTTGAGGAACAAAAGAAAATATGACTAATGGGAATCGAGGAGTCTCAACATGAAGAGATTGCAGACAAATCCTTAGTGAATTGAATCTGGATAATTTAGATTTTACAATCGAAGAATATAGGGAAATGTTGAAGAAAAGTGATATGTTGTTAGTTCCTAGAATTTATTTGAAAGAAATTTTATTGATTGATTGGGTCAAAAAGAAGGATGATCCTACTTTTGTTGTTGAATTTGATACCGATGAAAAAATATAGAATCAGGTTATAATCCTAAGACAATGACATTGACTACCTAGGTAAGTTTCAAGGAAGCTTACAAACCAAAATTGATTGATTTCTCTAGGGGAGATGACGAGTCAACCATTGTGCAAATAGTGGGTGGAACCAACCCACTTGTATCTACAAGTGAGCTTGTATTCGAGGTTATGTTAAATAAAGATCAAGTCAAACATATGAAAAATGAGTTGCAACATGCTTTGAGAAGGCAAGTGGAGTTAAATAAAGTGATTAATGAATGATACCTCAGGATAGCAGATCAAAATAAAGAGATCCCAAAGTTGAAGGGGAGTGATCAAGATAAGGCTCTTATAGCTCATCACAATGCCCTGAATGTGCCTCCTTATGATCAACATACTAAGCCCTAGGAAAAGGTAGAAGAAAAAATATCTTCTAGGATAAAATAGGAGCTCCCAGTGCACATATTTGTAACTCTGGAATGAATTCTATTTTTTTGAGTCAAACTTGTAATTAGAAAATGCAATGATGTCTATGAGGCTTATTGTTTGCTGACTGAGATTTATGGTGGTTTCAGAAAGAATAAACCACTCATGCAAGATTTGGCTAGGATATGGAGGCCGTCTTCCTATGATCTAACCCATATATGTAATGTAATTCATAGAGGTCTTGATGCCCTTGCTGAAATCAAGGATACTAAAGAAGCAATTGATTCTGTGATCGAATAATTGGATTACATTACCCATGAAGATGGTAGGATCGAGGAGAATTTTTCATCATTCAATACTATCAAGAATTGGATAAATCCCAATTTTGTGGAGAAAGAAGGATGTGTTAAGGGCGTAGAAGAATGGAAAATCAAATATCAAAATATGGTCCCTAGAATTATTGAACACTTGAAAGAAGGTAGAAATTATTTAGTGGGTAAGTTCAATATCTTCCTCGAAAGGATTCTTATCCTTGAGGACAAGTTTTCAAATTTCTTGATTGAGGCTCAAGCTATCATTGCCAAGAGATGGAAGCAACACATCCTTAGTTTACCTGACATTCTATACTTTTAGTGGTCGTCACTTATACAGGTTTCAAAATGGGTTAAAGAATACTTGGAACCAGTTGAGAGAGCATCAAGAGGAACAAAGAAGGTCTCTAGGAATGAGGAAGCTTCAACTATTTGATCAATGTGTAAAGGGCGGTTGTTTGGTTGTTTTGTTTGTTTGTCTATTTTGTCTTATTGTAACCATTTTATTCTTTCGGTTGATTAGGATTAGGATTAGTTTTTAAAATGTTTTGGAATGTGAATGGTTGGAAGCTTGTTTCTTCCCCTATTTTATGAAGGGGGAAACAACCAGTTTATATATATATATATATATATATATATATATATATATATATATATTCGACTGAAAGAAGAAGGAATCTTTTTGTACTTACTTTTTTTTATATCAATAAAATATGCTTGGTTTTCTTGTCCACATTGGCGCAGTTTTGTGTTCTTTTTTATTAGACTTGTATCCCTCTGTTATAATTGATTTAAGGACCAGTTATCATCTTTTAGACTTGTGTGTGTAGATTGTTGTTTACTAATATCAATTTGAAGAAAAAAAAACCATATAGAAGTTGTTGTCCTATTGCTTTTTGTCTTATTGGTTCTCTTACTCAGAGATTAAATACAATTGGACAGGTTGGTGTTTTGTATCCAATTTGTGTGCATTGAGAAGATTGGGTGGTTGATGGTGTGCTCAAAAAATTTATTAAACACTATCTTTCAGAGGTGTGTGTGTGGGGTTGGATAAGGTTTGACTCTAGGACCCAATTGGACAAGGAAGTGGTCATCATTTTTTAGAAGAGTAAGAAATATTTTGCTCTTTGCAATTGTTTCTTTCTTTTAGTTTACATTTATTTCAAATAGGAATTATTAACTAGGAAGATGGTTGATAGAAAGGTTCCAGAGGAAGAATTAAGGTTCTCATTTCAGTTGTGTTCTCTACATATCTCTTATAAAAAGAATCTTTGGCTTGAAATTGTAAGTTAGAGTGAAGATATATCCGCCTAGGTATTGCAGACCCTAGAGCCTAAAAAGTGGAGGATTTCAATTGATTGTCAGTAAATCTTGTCAGTTGGCCAAATCCTTCGGGAGTTTGGGGATAGAAGTTTGGCATTCTTTCATAATTTCCCAATCTGTTGATTTGAGTACCGATAAAACCAAAATCAACAATTCTTTCCAGCATCCATTTTACTCGTACCAATCCAGGAGCTTTGAAATACAATATAGAAACTATGAAATTAGACATGGTCATCTATTTTGATCAAATAGCCACAGATACCATGGTAGTTGAATGCTAAATGTGAATTCATATTGAAAAGGATGTCATTTTGAGGATGAATGAATCAACCACATTTTATTCACTTTCAAGAAGTTACTCCCAATATGTATGAAATTTTGGACAGTTCAATTAGTGGACAAAGTAAAAATTCTCAAATTCCCCACAATATGCAAAGATGTGAGCCTATTTTTGTATTCCATTGAGTAGATTAGCTGTCATAAATTTTCAGCAAAGACCCTTTATAAATTCAATCATTGGAAAAGAACTGTGTTGAGAAGATGTAGATGCATGTGGGGGCAAACATTTAGAGAAAGACAAGTAAATCTTTTTGAGTAGGATGCAAGTGGTAGATGTAAAGCCACACAACATTTTTCCAGTATACTCTCGAGTTAGGATTTATGTTGTATCTCGGGAGGACAAAATGTTTAAAGATTGAGTCCTGTGGTTCGCTATATCACTAAGGAAGGAAAATGACCTTGTGATATAGCGATTATCATCCCTATTTCACAGGATTGGTATTTTATTCTTGCGAATTAGTAGACAAGAATAAAGTGCCTGATTAAAGTGGTAAACCTAAAATTTAGAGGAGAATACTTATAGAAATATTGTTAGAAGGAGCATTTTTGAATAAAATATTAAGTGGTTATAAACATACGGGTAACCACTTTTACTCAAAAGTTAAAAACCATTTTACAAGTGAAATTAAATCTTTCATCCAAGATGGTTTGTTTGATCAAGTTTGGTAATTTTGCACGATAAAATGAGGTGTGAAATATTTTCGATAATGGTGAAATGGTTTTACTCAAAGATACAAATTCTTTTGGTGATAAATATATAAAGATGAAATATGTGGGATATCTTCTATAGTAGCTAGTTGAACCAATAGTAGGGCCATTTTTTGACATACATGCACTAATATTTTAAAGAGGGGAGCATGGTGCATGATGATTATGCTTACTTGGAGACTTTACGATTTTATTGAAAATCTAACAAAGAACACAAACGAGGATGAAAGTGGATAAATATTTCAAAGATGAAGATCACAATTTCCTTTGTTAGGGCACGAAAT
>MU226347.1:679567-690862 GCA_018584345.1 Thuja plicata
TCTTAAATCTTCTTATGAAAGAATTATTTAGTGTTGTAGCATTTGATAGACAAGATTCGGTTGATAATTCCTTATCCTTATTATTCTTATCTAATTGGTCTTTTCAAGTAAGACTTAAATTCATTTAGATTAATTCTTGTGACAAAAAATAGTTAAATAATATTGAAGGTTCTAGATTAGCTAATAGATTTATCCCAGTGGTGGATTTAAAAATTGTCTGACAGTTATATGTAGGATCTTTAAGGGGTTGACTCTGTAGGCCAAGGGAAAAGAAGGCACTGGTCCATCATATATAATGTTACTCAAAACTTAAATCAGATTTAAGTAGGAGAGATAAAATAGGATCAAGATTTAATCAAAGATGAGATTACTAGTAGAAGATAGATATAAATAAAAGTTAGAGAAAAAATTAGTAAGATATCAAGACGTAGCAGTAAAGTAGAAGGAGAGTAAGAAGCAAGATAAGAAATGGTAGGAAAGGATTGAGAAATAATATGTTTTCTTTTCAAGACCTTATGCCATTTTGAGATAGACAACATAGAGATTAAGCATAGAAGATAGAAGGAAAGTTCAACCTGCTATAAAAAAAAATCAACTAGAAGAAACAATTGGTGAATAGGTGCACCCGCCTAGGTCCTACAGAGCCTGAAGAGAAAAGGATATTTAACCACATTAGGTTGATCCTATTAATTGGCCAAGTCAATAGGGAAGTTTGAAAATAGAGACAGACATATCTCTTAGAACTTTCTAATCTATTGATTTGGGAACCAACAGATTGACGACTACTAGGAAGTTGAATGTAAAAAATATTATCTATAATATTTGGTGTTATCAGATTAGGTTAGTTGAGATAGCCTCTTCTGAGTCACATAACCAACAGATTGGCGACTCCGCTAAGGACCTATTCATAATTTTAGATTATCATTGGGCAAGCTAATAAACTTTGAGTTTATTACAGAACTGAGTAGTGACTCTGTTGAAGGAGAAAACCCAGAAGAAGAAGAAGAAGAAGAAGAAATTAAATTTATTCCTCTTGTAAAGAGGTGGAAACTTTGTTGAAAGAAACTCAATGAAAATAATAAGTGGTTGTAGCATTCTCAAGCATTCAATATGTATCATTATACATATCCATATAAAATTCCATATTCAGAAATACAATACGCACAACAACAACATCAGAAATACCCATGAAGAAAAATGTATGACCCAATATATTTCAGTGACATTCCAAATTATCAAAATCATGTTCCTTTTGATCCAAGAAAAAATATAATGAGCTTCCATAGAAGAGAATATAAATCAACATCCTAGCACGTACAGATGTTTTCAGAATTCATTTACGAGTCTCGAGTCTATCAGGAAGATGTGGTTATGAAGCTCTTTGCAATGTCTTTGAGAGACAATGCCAGGAAATGGTTTGGTAGTTTACCTTCACATTGCATTTCATCATGGGAGGATTTGAAAATACTATTCCTAGATTGAGCTGGTATAGAAAATAAAATTTATTCTCAAATAAATATAGTGTTTCTTCTCAAATGTGTTCACCTCAGATCTATAATCAATTTCAAACAAGTTGTGAATACGTGGTTGATCCTACAAAATTTATTCAAGATTTATTTGACAAGAGGGGATGTAATTTAATGAGTTTAAATTGGATTTTTTTCAAATAATATTGAATACTTATGTCTAAATACCTATTAATGCAAGGATTGAGAAATTTGAGTGGGTTGAACTATTCATGAGATTATGTAAACTTAGTGTAGTTGATGTGCCTACATTTTCAAGGAAAACTACTTTGGAGCAATTATTGGTATTGCTTGCAAATGAATAAATGATCAGGATAGGATGCAGTAATGAGACAAAGAAGTCTATAGAGGAAATGATGGTAAGCCATTGAATTTTAGATTTGGATGAAGGAGAACCACTTGTCATTTTAAATAAAAATTATGATATTAAAGATGATATGCTGTCAGAAATTTATGATGAGGATATTGAGGAGAGAAAATAGACAAGTGAACAACTAGCAAGTTCATTGATACATGAGTATCTTGATGACAAAATTAGAGAAGTATGCATGTCTAGAAAATATATTGATCATAACAAAGAAGATACATGTGAACAAATAAATGATTCATCCTTACTTAGAAACCATGATGACACCATTGATGAAGGAGAATGAAATATCAGTGAAAAAGAAGATGAGGAGTAAAATTTTATTAGCAGTGAGCAAATTTCAGATTTATTAGAGAAACAATATCAAAGGCATGTTCATAAAATAGGCACAAATTTTTTTCCAGCTCACAGGGATGAACAAATTGATGGAAAAATGTAGATAGTAAGTGTACCTCATGGGATTCTTGATAAACCATCCACACCTAAAAACCATAATAACTTTTTTGATAAAATGGAGGTTTGCGTCAATGATAAAAATGAAGAAGTGAATACTTCTTATAAAGAAGATACATTTAACAAAGGTTTGCATTATAAGTAGGAGGCAGAAGTAAGTACATTTGAAAATAATTTTAATTGTTTTTCAAACCTCTTGTATGATATGGAAATAAAGGAAGATCTAATTACATCCTGGCAAGTTACTTTTTAAAATATTTTTTATACATACTCAAGTCCATTACATGCTGATGATGAGATATTTCTAGAATATCGTGAAATAAAACATACTATCATAAAATAGATTGCCTTGAATATTGCCGTGAAAATCATCCAAAGGTGGAGCCCACTTGGAATGCTAAAGTTGAGGGTGATTGTTTTTCAAAATAAAAAAATAACTATGACAAAAATTTAGGGTTGCTATGCAAATTTTCCCTTAAAGGAGAGATACAATTAAAGAATAGATTAAAATGTGAATTTTTTACTTCACAAAATCATGATAGAAATTTATTAAAAACCCTAAATGTGATAGACAAGTGTATAAACCAAAGGATAATAGCTTCAGATATGGGAGAAATTGTAAGCATTAATTTTTAGGACATATGAAGAGGCTTTTGGTGGGGTACATTAATATTCATGGGAGACATTATAATGAAAATTTAGAGTTCTACATAAATTTAAAAAACCTTCAAAATGACCTCCTAAATCCCATGCCAGATAAATGAATAATCCATGAATTGTTTTTTTCCACTTATAAATAAGAACACACACCCACATTCATCTTCCCACAATAAAATCTAATAGATAAATCAAATCCCAAATTATTAGGGTGTGTACAAGTTTTATAGTTTGAAAGTCCTGGCTATTTCAAGTAGCGTTCTTTGAGACACAATATTTTCATACCCATTGATCTCTTTTTTGATCTAATTGCTCCTATAAATTTTATATGTTACCAAGTTCTCATGTGCCAATTTGCAGAACCCATCACCTGATTCGATATTTTTGCAAAGCCTAGTCCATTTGTGATTTTTTTTAGTTTACTGCTTACATAGTGAAAATCCTGTCAGACGGGCCTTCTTTGAACATTAATAATTATTGCCAATTCAACTCCCCTATGAAACCAATCAATTCTTATAATTATCCATATCACAAAGAATCCATGTGTAAATTTTCAAGATGTCGAGAGCTCATTTTCTATTTTTCATTGGCCAAAACCAAATGCAAATAATGCAGATTTGTAATTTGCACAATTTCTAAAGTTAGTCGGATGCCTACTTTGGAAAATTATATTTCTCAGTTGGGCATATATCTCATGAAATAGTTCAGAGATCTCAATTATGTATATGAAAATGTACCTATGTGCTAGATTGAATATCTTCATTAGTTGGTTTGACTCATTTTCAAGCCCAAAAACAAAAATAGTTTTCAACTGTTTATCAGTTAAGTTTTCAGGAAGTAGTTGAAGGCCACCCTTTAAAACTAATATATTTCACCCCTGAATGAGTTTCTCATAACGTTTTTTTTGCAATTGATTCTCTGGTAAGATATCTGCACATTTGTCCAAGTATCATAGTTTCATGATATGGAGTGATTAGTTTACCAAGGCAATTCAAGTTCCAACAATTTTAGTCTGGTCATTTTTATAGGAGCTCAGAACATGCAATACAAGGACACAAATATCATCTCTGATTTTGTAGTACACTCCAAATCATTCTTGATACACTTTTGAGAATATTTAAGCGCCTCTTGATTAAAGATGATTTTTTTTGTCAGGTCCACAAGGGACCCTGCTAATATCAAACATCAAAAGTTGATTAAAATATTTATGTTTAAATAAAAAAAGATTAAAAAAAATATAATAATATTTTTGTAATTATTGTTAAACCATAAAGTAATCTTCATTTTTGGAAGGTGAAAAGAATAAAAGAAAATGGAAAACATATATATAAGGAGGTGGGGGCCCTCAGTTAAATAAGAACAAGTAATAATATAATATTCATTGCTATTTCAGAAACATGATTAGGGTTCTATGCAAAATAGTGATCACATATCGCTAATTCGTAACACAATAAAATTAAGGTTACGAAATTGTGAAAAAGTGCCAGAATGGGATCCTTGGAAAGAATATGGGCATTCATCAAATCATTAGAAATGAATGATTTTTGTTACAATTACCACCATGATGACATGTTAGGATTGAGTAATACTGAGAGGGGGGATGAATCGGTATTACAACACTTTAAATTAAACTTAAAGCAATTCCAAATAAACCATAAGCAAACTGAAATGAAAAGAACATAAAAACATAACACATAACTCATAACACCATTATTTGTTGTCATGGAAACCCTGGCTAAGGGAAAACCCCGGTGGGGATGGTACCCAGAAGCATGCACTAAAGTATAATGTCCCTGTTAGGAGACCTAGCCCTGTTAGGAGCTGAATATTACATAGTACATTTCCTTGTTAAAGGAATAACAACCCTGTTAGGGGCCAACTGAGCTTACAACTCTTAAAATTTTTTTTTATGTTACAAAGTGTTCTCAGTAATGAATAAAACAAGCATCTTCAATGCTTAGATAGTTCCAGTCATAGTTCTTTAATAATCTATGTCAACCTCTGCTCTCTCATCTGTTCATCATCAAGTCGACTCTCTTAATTATTATTACATAGTCATCTCTCAATACAAAATAGAATTAATAATGTAAAGAGAAAATACAAAGTCGGCACTCTTACATAACCATAATATAGGTTATCCGAATCATAATCCAACTTAGCTTGCCAGTAGTCCATGACATACTCCTTAAATCATCGCTACTTGTTCAACTACTATGTTACATTGTTTTGTTGTCTGCGCATTTCTTCAAATCTCTCTAACTCATTGTAATCATCACCAAAACTAAATTGATCTTAGGTGTAGGTCATACATACTCCATAGTATCTTCCTCTAAGCTTGATAGTCATAAAACATCGTACACGATCTTCGCTATCCAAAATAATATTGTTATACTATGTATTTCTTCTTCTATACTTAGTCATTTTGAAGGCTGTATCTCCAAAATAGAACTTCATTCCAAGAGATCAATATATCAGATGTGTTTCCATAAATGAAAACCCATAAGTGTCTCATACCATATAAAAAAATATCACTTGCCAACAATGTCTCCCTATGGCATTGATGGCAACACTTGGCGAAAAATGACTAAGTGTCCCAACACAAAACTTTCTCTTCTCTTTCTCTCTCTCTCTCTCTCTATATATATATATATATATATATATATTGCTTTTCTCATTAATTCATTTTTCTTCTCTTCTCTCCCTTTCACAAAAATGACAAAGGTGCATCAAAAATTTACAAAAGTATAGATTTTTAGTGCTTGCTCACCAATTTCAAAATATCTTGAAAGGAATCTTCCAAGATCGTCACTTATGCACTCCATGATTATACCAATAACTGACTAACATGAATTAGTCCATTCAGTGCATAAGATGATGTCTCTTCTCCCTTTAACTCCATGGGTATAGAGTTGGTCAATGATTCCACATTCTTCTCCATGTCAGATAGATGAGCCTCAAGAATTGATAGCTTAGGAGTGATTAAGCTCTTCAGCACAAATCTTGTCATCACTCTCCCTTTCTCAATATTGAAAAAATTCAATTTGTCAAGAATCCTTGTAACCTCCCTTTTCATCTCTATTACAGATTGTGAGGAGGTCTCACTACTATCCATCACGCTGTTCAGATTTTCCTTGTCCTTTGCAATAATATCCTCAATATTCTAAAAATGTTTGATAAGGTTGTTGTAGTAGCTAAATAGTATCCTTCCATGTGTAACACAACTTATGGCCTTTGATGTAGCCGCTCTCAGAATGCCCAAGTCCCATGAAATAGACTAGAAAACTTACTTCAACTTCTTCTTTTGATAACTCTTATCTGACTTCTCTCCAGCGATATTCACTAAAGACTCACTTATTATCAAATTCATCTAGTGGCAAACTTAGATTCTATGCTTCATCCTTTCCTTGAAAGACAATAGGTACTGGGAGTAGTGTTTTTCACATTATTGACTGCTCTAGTGATTAACTTAGTCTTCTTATCTCCTTTATGCTCAGATCTTTCTTTTTCTTTTGTGAATGTGATGAAAAATAGTCTCATCAATTCATCCTCATCCATACTGTCAACATCAGTACTTAAGGTTTTAACCTTACTTTCCAACAATATAGTAGTAGATGTGTTAGGTTCATGTATTACCTCAACTCTTGCCTCTTCATCTTTTTTTCCATTTGTCTCATTTCTCTATTCAGTTTCAACTTTCTGCTCTTCCTCTTTCTATTCTTCCTCTTTCTGTTCTTCCTCTTTTTGTTCTTCCTCTTCATCTCCCACTTTGTTGTCAATATTTCCTGCAAATGGGCCCTTCTCATCAAGTGAAGTGTCAAGGGTCATATGCACACTAGAAAGATAGAAATCTGGTTGCATGACATCTTCTCTCTTCTCAACACTTACCTCAGCTGCCTTAGAACATTCACCAATTCCTATAGGTGTAGGCATAGTATGTTTAGGAGGTGGATTATTCTCGGGAATATCACTCATAATTTTTTGATCTAATGCCTTTTTTTTCTCCTCTAGGAATTCCTCATATTTCCTACCCATAATTTTCACTAATCTTGCTTAGGTTCTCAACAAGGGTTTGAGTGCTCTCAATATTCTTTCTCTCTCTTGAACTGAAACTACTCGCAACATGTCATCAATAGCTTTATTCCTAATATCCTCATCTTCAATAAGTGCTAGTTGTTTTCTTATCTCTAGTTTACCATATAGATCCTCAGGTATACTTCCTTCTATCTCTAGTAGATTCTTCTTGAAAACAAGTAAATGATTTACTACCATGTATTCAATCTTTATTTTATCAGATTCCTCATACCTATCATAGTATTTGTCCAATGAAACTAGCTTTCCTTTTTCAATAGATCTCATCTCCACTATCTTAAAATCAAGCTTCCATACATGTCTTCCACTTGTGGTCTCTTTTTTGGCTTTCTTCACTCTTCTCCTTCTATCCTCTATTCCTTAGGAGGTGAATCTGGTTTAGTGGATCTTGTGTTTCTCTAAGGTACAATCTTCACTACCTCTTCTTGTGATGTATTTTGTGGTGGTGAAGGGGTGGTTATGTCAATTATTGTAGAAGGTGGAGTAACTATGTGCTCAATCTCTAGAGGTGGAAGAGCTACAGTAGCACTACTTGCCAACCAATAAGATCTCTTTGCTATCTTCTTCCTTACTGATTTCATCTCTTCTTTGGTTAAACCTACCTTAGCTCCATAGTAATCAATAATATTTTCTACTTTTATTTTCCTCATACCTCTAGTCTTATCTTCTTTAACTTTAGTAGATTTTTCCTCATAGGTGCCCCATCTGTCCTTAGATGTATGTATTTCAGATACCAACACATGTTCAATTTGCATAGTTACAAATTCTAAACTAACATCATAACCCATAGGGTAACACTATTTCTTCCTAGGTACAACTACCTCAAAACATACACAATCATTTTCCACCATGAAACAAATTATATCATTGTATTTCTCAACTAACTCTTCAGGAAGTCTGAATATTTCTTTCATTTGCCTCTAAAGAATCTTGATCATGCCAAACAGTTCACCATCAACCCACATGTTGTTTTTCCTTCAGTAGCTCTATGATGTCTAAATACCAGTGGGTATCCCTTCTCTCCATGCTCTAGGGTGCATGCCTGAAAACTTATGATCAATGTGGATATACATATAAACTAGGAGTGAGCCAAATCTAAAAGTCTTAGATTTATCCTTCTTAATTAGCTTTACATTCTCCAAGAATTTTTGTGCCTGAACTTTGCATCAGTTATAATTAGTGTTTTCCTTTATAATCATGTAAGCCATCATAATGACACCTACAGAAACTGAATTAGGTCTACTGTTGTATTAGAATTTGTATCCAAGTATCATCACAATCAATCTGACATCCTGTATGAAAATATCATTTACTGTCATAGCTCGCCTATCCCATTTAGAATGTGTTAGGGTTTCAACTTGTTTCTTTATGTTCTTCTTAGCCACAAGGATAACTCTAGTGTTTTCTAACCCAATTAGCTCATGAATTAATTGACTATAGATCTTTACAGGTTGTTCTCCTATCCAGATGAACTGATCATGAACTCTGCTAAGTAAGATTTTTAATGATTCATCTTCGCTGAACTCATATAGATCCAATATTTTCATAATTCTTAGGTCATCTATGTGTTTGAATTCATCCTTCATTTTTCCATTATCAGTCATGTATTCCAATTCAATAGAAATCTCATCAATACCCAAAATATCATAGTTGTAATGAATGTAAGCCCTAATATCCTCTACATGCAAGACACCGTGTGGTGTCTGAGAAAATGATCCTTCAGGGTCATCTTCACAAGACTTAAACAAATGTTTCTCAAATTTGTATCTAGGTTGATCTACAACATCATAAGTCAAAGGTGCATCCATAGCTTCTGTATGAGTAGATGATGTAAATACCTTAATCACACTGAACTTTGAATTCCTGCTTCGATCGATCACACAATATAGTTGTTAGATAGTTTGATACTCTCTAATATCTACTTGTCTTAGGTCACTACTCTTCAAATAGTTAAGAAATAGGTATCTCAGATGTCCTTTATTCATTGCTAAGTGTAAAATGCATATTACCCAATATACAACTTCGTATACTGTCCAATCAATTACAAATCCTGCGATCACCGAATATGCATTGTGTGATGTTGCGCTCTTAGATATAGTTCCCATTATGTCTTCACATATCACAACTAAGCTCGCTGAAGCTTACTCCTCAAAATTAGGTATTGTATATATTCTGATATCTTCCTCCAATGCTCCCCCTATGGCCATGATCGAACATTTAGGTTGATGTGTTCACATGAAGTGAAGATCCAGTATCATCTATTGTCTCTCCCTGAACCAATATCTCATTTGACTCGTTGATTTTTCATATCTTACCACGGTTTTTATCTTCTTCTTTCTTGAAATAATTGTCAAAATCATTCTTGCAATCAGCAAGACTCTTACCAGTATCACTATCATTCTTCTTTGTATACATAGGAGGTGGTACTCTTATGTTATTTACAACATTATACCTTCAAAACTTCGCTATATGACCTAGATTTTTATATTTGTAGCATATAGGAGGTCTTCTTTTTTGATTAACTTGCAATTTACAATTTCTTGCAATGTGTCCATGGTTATTACATTTGTAATATATGATCTTAGCTGCTGATTCTTCTTTTGTGTGATTTTGTCTATATCTAGATTGATAAGGTTTTCTACATTTTGTTGTCTTGTGCCCATATATATTGTAATTAAAAAAATAACCAGAAAAATATTTGAAAGGGGTATTATCTTTGTGATCTCTCTTCATGTGTCCAAACTTGTTACATCCAAAACATCTACCTCTGAAAGGTCTGATCTATTCTCTAGGTTCGTCAAAAATAGGTTTTTCTCCATCAGTCTTCACATCAGGTTTCTCTTCTTGAATCTTAGAACATTTAGCTTCATTGAAGCCAATAACATTCATATCACCTTTAGGTTTCTGTCTGTCTCTTTGTTCATTGATCAAGTCACTGCTCATGTGAAGTTTCTCAATGTGTTTCTTTGTCTCAACAAGTTCACCTTTTATGATCTGATTATATTTCTCCAATTCTAGATACTTGTTCTTGTAATGGTCAAAACCAATTTTCAATTGTCCCATCAGAATATTAGCATTATTCAAAGCTTCAGTCTTGTTCTTAACATCCTTTTCTTATTGAATCTCTTTAGCCATTGCTTCATTATTAAACTTCAGAGTATCATTCTCTTGTTCAAGTGGCGTTATCTGATCTGAATTATCATTGTCTGAATCTTCTTTTATCTGAACCATAAGATCCCGTCTTTGATTTCTAGAAACTTCAAGCTGATCTTTCAATTTCTTAATGAATCCTTCAGCTCTTCTTAGACTGAATCTCAAGTCACCATTTTTTTCTTTTTCTCTATCAAGGTCTTAAAATGCCACTTCAAAGTTCTCCTCCAAACTTACTGAATCCATCTTCATCCCCCTTAAGTTGTTACACTTTATCTCCAAGGGCCTATAAATATGATACCAATTGTTAGGATTGAGTGATACTGAGAAGGGGGGGGGGGGGGGGGGGGGGNGGGGTGATTCAGTATTACAACACTTTAAATTAAAATTAAACCAATTCCAAATAAACCATAAGCTTACTGAAATGAAAAGAACATAAACAAATAGCAAAGAACTCATAACACCATTATTTTTTGTCGAGGAAACCCTGTCCAAGGGAATGATGAAATTATTTTTCCATTAGTATACTCAGAGGAAAAACACAGTTAGAAAGCATTACCGGACAATAGAAGCAATCACCGATGAACCATAAGCAGTACCGGTGAAATGCAAGCATACCCGACAGCACAAAATTGTTTTGAGAAAAAATGCTAAGTATAAATGTGACAAGCTTCACCGGGGAACATAAGCATTACCGAAAAACACAAGCATTACCGGAGAACACAAGCATTACCAAAAACACAGTTTCTAGAATCAATCTGATAGGAACAGACAAGCATACCCGATGACATGTTCAAGAAGGAACACCGATGATCAAGAAAACCGACCATCAGAATTGACAGACAGATCAAGAACCCGCAAATTGTGGATCTGAGTTTTACACGTCGATTAAAGCAATGTAAATCTATTTATAGAGTTTTATTTTTTGTTTTAAATCATATTAGATGGTCTTTCATGCTTTATGTAAATGCTTTAAAGCATCCTAATGGATCTAAAGCATATCTAACTACAGATCAAGATCAAGTTGTATATCTTGAATCTAGAGTTAACGTG
>MU226347.1:709931-742522 GCA_018584345.1 Thuja plicata
TTTTATTAGTTGGTTCAATAGAGAATACATGAAAAATCAGTGTCCACATCTAAGTACTGTGTTGACAGTCATCTTATAAGGTAAAACCTGCCTGAGCATCTGTGGAGCTCAAAAACGAAGAAGGATAGTGTTTAGCCCTTAGCAATTAGGCTTTTCTTGTCTCTGAACTGTGAATCAGGATTAAGAGGTAACAAGATTCAAATAGACATTTCAAGCAGTATAGTGCATGCAAGAAAAATCCCTAACATATCTTTTGCAGTAGATGGTTGAACCAATAACAGGGTCATTTTTTCACATCTTGGCACAAATATTTTAAAGAGGGCATGGTCCATGATGATTATTTTAGAATGATTTAGAATAAATAAGAGGGGGAGGGTGGGTGAATTTTTTATCCTCAAGTCCAGATGTACCAATTGAACTTTCAAACACTTCAACCAACTCAGATCTACTCAACAATTCACTCAGTCTATATAGCATAAAATCAGTAGCATAAACTTGCAGTCCACTATCCTAAAGTAATCAAATATCATAATATAAAAATCTTAACAGTAAAACACATCGGATAACATTCACACAAGTATGCCACCAAGATTTAACATGGAAAATCAATATGGGAAGAACCACCAGTAACATGCTACCAATCTTTCACTCTTCTGAAGTGAGCTCTATGAGGATCCAACCCTAGTAAAGGTTACAATACACACTGTTAAATGTGACCCTATTAAAGGATTTAATCACCCTATTAAAAGTGAGCCCTGCTAGAGGAATTAGACCATTCCATTAGAATGTCACCTTGATTAAAGGATTTACAATATGACTATTAGGTCAACCTTGATTAAAAGGATTTTGAATGATACAATGGTTAGAAAGTAACAGTAGATTTGATCTGAAACATACAACTCACTTTGCAAATACAGATCCACTTTCACTCAAATGCTAATTCAGTGACATGCCTCCATTGTCATCTCTATCTCTCAGATCTGCTTGGAAATATGTCAAGCAATCACCACTGTGCAGTCCTATACTTCTCTTCTTAGTCTTCTCTGCCTACTACTTATATTTTCCAATCAACTAAATCAATATTATACCCATAACCTACAATTAGGTTAATATTATACCTCTCTAATAAGGTAGCTATATCTTTTTCTGCTTAATCATCACTGTAGATCTTAGGGTTTGGTCAAATCCAACAAATCCTTCCAAGATTTCTTTCTCCTTCTACCCTATAGAGTATATCTCAAAACTCCTTCTTGAATCCATACATAAAAATGGTTAAACATATATTAAATGCTCATTTAATTCTCCACAATGATCATCCTTATCTTAAATACACTTTACATATCCCAAAAATTCAACTATGTTGGCTAGGATCTCAAATCTTTCTCAATTTGTCAAAATACTAACACCTAGTCATCATTGTGTTCTTCCACTCGGTCCTCACTAGATAACTCGGTAATTACTAACTCTAGGTAAATGTTAATGCTCGGTCGACACTATATTTTCTTGGCATGTACTGGCACTCGGTCGATACTCGCATCACTTAGCACAAACTGCTTAAACTTAAGTTTCTTAATCTTCTACTCTTTTTCTTGGTCAAGACTAAAATTGTAGTCTTCCAATCTTCACTTTGTGTTAAAGATAAAAAAAAACACTACCTTACCAATGTGCAATCTCATCATGTACCCGTCATAGTTTATCATAACTCAACCATTTCACTAGGCCTTCTTGTTATCTCCTCTTTTCAAATCTTCTTCATTAATCAATTGATATTGTACTTTACTAGATAGAAATTGTCTTACCAATTAAGGTTTGACATCAATGGCCATATAACAATTATTTCAATTGTATCTTCCAACAATCTCCCTCTTTGGCATTGATGGAAAACACAAAATTTAAACAACACATGCAAGGTTACCAAACAATCCAAAAAGTATGTTCTATAAATAGATTTTCATTAATGTCCTTAGATTCATTTTGATTCTCTTCAATACAAATATCGGCTCCCTCTTGGATAGATTTCTCTCTGTATCTTATCTCCCTCTTTGTTTTCTCACTGATTTATCCCTCAATAGTATATTCTCCCTCTTTGACAACAATACCAATGATGCAAGAGCATCCTGGGTGTACGAGCAATCTTGCATCACCCAAAAATATTTTATGGTTTCTTCTCAATAAGGGCTATTTTGTGTAAAGTTGTTATTTCTGGAAAGTTACTATTTTTAGTAAGTTTTTCATTTGAGCACAGAATGATCTATTTTGTTCCCTGGAGGTTCACTTTGATTTTGTCATCCTTCTAGTAAAGTTTCATTGATAGATCAAGTCTAGTTTTGTAGATGTTGAATATTTTTTGGTATTGGCAGCAGGGTACATAAACTTCAAACTCAGCTTTGAAGGATTTAGAGGCTCTGAATGGGGTCAAAACCTTGGATTAATAGAGCTTACACAAGTCCAACATTGTAGAGAACTTTGTGGCATTTCCAAAATGGGGTTACGGTGGCCCATCGGGTCAACGGATGATGAGTTATGGTCCCTAAAAGTTGTTTGGGCCTATTCTAATGTAATAAAAATGAATAATAATATCTTAGGGATGGTCATCCTCAAACTTTAGGGTTTTATTTATAGAATCTTCTTGGGTAGTTAAAATTGCCTATATATTGAAGGCACGTAGGGTTGTCTAGGGCAGTACGGGGTTATGCATCTGGTGGCTCTCGCTTGCAGAATATTGTAATAAAATGACCATGTGGTTGTGCATGTTATATTTCTCAATGTGCATGTTATATTTTAGAATATTTTAATTTCATGTCATGATGGATAATAGAAAGCCCATTTCCTATCTTTGCAAATCGTTGTTATTTTTTATTTTGTTGTGTGTTTGTGTTAATAAGGGGAGAAGCCTTCATCATCCAAATTCATACATCTTCACCATGTAGATATCTCTGTGTCAAATTTTTGAGCTATATTCTCCCTTTTTCATCTTGCTTATGACTGATCAACATCTTGTGCGTTACTTTTCATAGCTTTAGGCAACTCCTAAAGTGTGACCTCCTTTGCATAAATTTGTCAGATATTCTAGGTAATACATTTTATGAAATAACTCCATGTGATCTCAGTTAGCCTTGGCTAGGGGAATAACCCCTAATTTACCTTTTAGATAATCATGTGCATCCTTAGATAATGCTTTAGTAAATATATATGCTAATTGTTCCTTTGTATTCACATATTCCAATCTCACTTCTTTGTCTTGTACTAACTCTCTCAAGTAATGATACTTGATAGAAATATGCTTGGTCTTAGTGTGCATCATAGGATTCTTTGATATATTGATAACACTTGTGTTATCTTAGAAAATAACAACTGGTTTAGTGATTTCTTCCTTCATTCCTTTCAACAATTGCTTGATCCACACTATGTTTGAACAATTAATTGTTGCTGCAACATATTCAAATTATTTTGTAGATTGAGAAATACAATTCTACTTCTTGTGTGTGCAAGATAATAATCTCTTTCCTAGAAAGAATGCACCACCACTTGTACTCTTTCTATCATCAAAATTGCCTACCCAATCTGAATCTGTACAAACTTTCAGTTCAAACTTCTCATTCTTCTTATAATACAATCCATAGTCCACTATTTCTTTCAAATATCTCAGTATTATTTTGACAAATATCATGTGACTATCCTTAGGATTTGTAGAAAATGTTGAAACAATCCCCACTACTAATGTAATATCTGGTCTAGAGTGAACAACATATTGTAGCTTCCTAATCATTGACCTATACAAGGTTTGATTTACTTTAGCTGTCTCATCGGTCTTTGATAGTTTCTATCCAGTAGCCATAGGTGTACTTACAGGCTTGGAGTCCTCCATGCCAAAGGTTTTCAGTATCTCCTTGATATGTTTAGATTGAGTAATGTAGATACCTTTCTTCATCTGACATACTTGCAAACGAACAAAAAATTTAATCTCTCCAAACATAGACATCTCAAATTTAGTTTGTATCTCATTTGAAAATGTTTGGCATAAAGAATCTTGTCCTCCAAATATGATATCATCAATAAATATTTTAGTTAACAGTATCCCTTTACCTTTTTTAGTCTTCAAGTACAGATCATTGTTGTCACTTGTCCTTGTAAAACCAATTTTGACTAAGTAATTGTGCAATCTCTCATACCATGCTCTGGGGGCTTGCTTCAATCCATACAATTCTTTATGTATCTTCCAGACCATATTCTTCTTTCTTGAATCAAAAAATACTTCAAATTGTTCAATTTATACCTCTTCTTCCAGTATTCCATTAATAAATGTTGATTTGACATCCATCTGATACAGTTTGAATCCTTTACATAGGTTTCATAAGCCATTCAAGTTCTAACTCCTTCCAATCTAGAAACTAGGGCTTGTTGACCTTATGGAAAGACTTTTTGTCAATTAGTGCCAACACACCTAGGGCTTGAAGTACAACCCGAGCAGTTGTAGTGTAGCCCAATCAGTTACAATGTCGACCGAGTAGATAGTGGCAATCAGTATCACCTGAGTCACCAGTATTACCCGAGTTGCATACCAGCTCCAAGTGATCAATGTGACTTGAGTACATAGTGTAGCTCAATTGCTAGAGATTGGTAATTATCTGTCGCCCGAGTACCAACATATTGCCTGAGTGTCAGTATATCATCTGAGTGGATTACTAGACCAGAGTATCAGTATTGGGCCGACTTAGTTGTTATTGTTGGATATTAATTTATATTATGGAAGCCGACTTATGAAGGTATTTGTTTGGAAAAGATATATATGTAAGATACTTTATTTATCCAAATGTGAGTAAGTGAAGTAGCAATAGCAAAGTATGGATATGCAAATATGAAGTGGCAGATTGATTAGAAGGCTACATGATTGTAAAGGAACATCAGAAACTCATCTATCACATTTAGGTGATTAGTATTATCTCAAAGGATCTCATTCACCAAATCAGAGTTGCATAGAAGATCATCCACTGGTTCATCCTAATAGGTGTATCAGCAAAATCCTTTAACCGGGTGGACTTAATAGTCCTTGTCAAAAATCCTAATAGATTTGCATACTTAATTGTATTGTACAAATCCTTTCACAAGGTGGACCTAAAAATCCTTATTTCTCCTAATAGGGAAGGCCATTAGAAGTGGTAAATTATAAGCTTTAACAGGATAAATTTATACTGCAGTACTAAATCTTGTGGGTACCATCCCCACCCCAGTTTTACTTTCTATTTTGAAGGTTTCTGGGTAACCAATTATTGTGTCAAGTGTTGTGGATGTTTTATTGCTTTTCTGTTTCATTCATGCAATTATATTAGTCAATCTAATAAAAGATAAAAGAGAATAAGTTTTACTGGGTCCTGCTTCACCCCCCACCTCTTAGTCACCTAGCCTCAATATATTTCCAACAATTGGTATCAGAGATAAAGGTTATCTTGTAAGAAGTTTAATAGATTGAGAAAAGATCAGAGGCAATGAAAATATATAGAATAGAGAAAGCCATTGAAAATGAAAATCTAGATCTACAAGTGGCCATGGATCAAATCAGAAAACTCAAGGAGCAGCTCTCTCATTCCATGAAAAGAAGAAAATATTTAGCACTACAAATGAATGATAAAAATTACATAGAAGAAAGAATTGAGGACTTATGAAAAGAAAGAAGTTCTAAAGAAGCTGATGTAGCCATTGAAGACCTACTTCCAAAGAATCTCAATTTACATGAAGAAGTCAGAAAGTTGAAGAGAGAACAAGAAATTCATTCAGTTGGTATATGTGAAGTCATGGAACAAAAGAACCAAGCAGAAAATGACAGAGAAATGGCACAAGAAGATAAAATATTTCTAAGTATAGGATTAGAAGAAAAAGAAAAAGAAATCCATCATTTGTCACTTCACCAAGTAGATATGATAAATCAACTCAATAGTTGAAATCAAGAAGTTATCAATCTAAGAACTGAAATGAAAGACTACAGAATGATCTCAACACTGAAAAGAAAACCAATGAGAGTATGATGAATTCATAGATGAGCATGGATTAGTTGACAAAGAAGACTCAATTCAGACATAATGGATGGACTGGATAAGGTTATAATGATCAAGGTGAATCCTCACAAAAAGGAGCTCAAAAGATCAACAAACCTACTTGTAATCATTGTGGTTAGTTAGGGCATACATCAAATAAGTGTTGGAGAAATGGAAATTCAAATTTTAATGGTAAATGCTATAGGTGAAACAAACATGGACATAGGGAAAGTGAATGCACTAAGAAACCTAAGTTTCAAGGAAAATGTTTCAATTAGAAACAAACAAGGTCACAAGTCTTCCGAGTACAGAACTAAGAAATGGAACCCTGCTAAACAACTAGCTAAAGCAATTTTTGGTTGGGATTAAAACACATGGAGTCAATTTTGTCATTGTGGTGAGTATGAGCACATTGGTGCAAATTGTGCAAAGACTCATCTCAAAAAAAGAAATCCTATTAAGAGATGTTATGTGTGTAAATCACTCAGTCATTTAAGAAAGAATTGCATGAACAAAGAAAAAGTGGATACTGGTTTTGAGAAAGGCAAAGCAAAAGTTTCTAAAATCAGAACACAAATGAGTCAGCAATGGGTAAGGAAGTCTCCTGAGAATTCAGAGAAAAACAATGAATGATCAAATGACACTGAAAATAGTGATTTGGGTGAATCCACCATCTCCAAATAAATATTCAAGGAGACAACTTAAACTGTGCATACAAGCCATCACACATCAGTTCCAAATATGCTATCAAGTCCAAATCTTCATATTGATGCACTACGACACCTTAAGGTTCTAACCAAGTCAGGATCTCAGTTACATCCAAGTTACAAAGGATTAACCGAGTTAAGTTAGGTTGTATGGTTTCAAAGATGTAAAGGTTAGTTTTTGCCGAGCTTCCGAGAAAGTTTGGGAGAACTAGATGAGTTGTCATAACTACCAAGTATAGAGCATTTAATGAAAATACATGATGAAATCTCTCATAAATGGTGGAGTTGAAGGGTTATTTTTTATAGTTTATAGAGTGATTAAGAGCTTACAATGATTGCAGAGAAATTTTTTTTGAAATATTTAGTTGTAGTGAGGTTTTACAATCCTCTGAGCGATTATGGCGTCTTCATCTAGTAGTAATATTAAGAAAGGATCCAAAATGTTGGTAAGGCATGTTGTCTATGAACCGCCAAAGTTTAAAATTAATCCTATGATTAAAAAAGAGATAGATCCAATGGGAGCTCATTCCCAAATTCCTCCGAAGGTACTGTTGATCAATGATATCCAAGATTTCTATCATTTCACCATTCAACAGCTAGGCACACTGGAAATGAATCAAGAATATGAGAAACTTTATGTAGACATAAATCTGAAGCTGGAACACAAACACCTTGAAGTTAAGGGTTTAACACACATTTTGCATGTGCCACATAACTTCTAGATAAAATGGATTAGATTTTTTCTTAGCCGTGTTCATGACATGCATCTCTAGTTGGAGAAACTAGTGAGGATCACCAAAACAATGGTACACCATGTGACAGGGTGCCTAATGCTCAAAAAAATACAAGGCAAACAAAACCCTACCCCATGATGACCTAGGCAAGAAGACTCTTGCCGAGTGGGATGGAAGAGGCATGAGGTTGAATGGAGTCACATACATGGAATTGAAGTTTGGTATTCATGTGATTGCACACAAGATATACAGTTCTAGCCAACCAAACAGTGTACCATGTGAGGATGTGGACTTGGGATACAAAGTGGTCAAGAATAATCTTTCATTTGACCTTGCCGAGTTGCAGCTCATCCAATTAAGCAAAAACATGGAGAGCATCCAGGCATCCAAGACCAACTCGTGTAAGTTTAGTTCACTCTTGGTATGCATATTCATTAATTTTTAGAATTTTTTCCCTTCCAAAGGCAAAATTGTATGGAAAAAGGAAAGACCCATAGTTTATTAGATAAATGAATTTATAGAAGAATTAGGAGATAATTTTGAGAGCATCATGGATGTATACTTTGAGAATTTCAGATAGAAGATGCAGAATAGGTTCAAAATTCCTAAACAATTGGTAGAAGATTATAAAGATTATGTTTGTTTCCTATTTGATTGTGATAAAGTATACATTCAAGCATTCAAGCCTAAGGTTGCATGGGTGAAACCTCTTGCATATGAGGTTAACATAGATGAGGCCAAAGAAATCATTGAAGATCTTGTGAATGAGCCTGTTGATCCTAAAGTACCATACTTTGGTACCTATGAAGAAGCAAAGGGCAGAATATCTTTGGAAATTGAGATTCCTAAAATCTTGAAGAGAGGAAGGAAGAGAATTGAGAAGATTGGAAAGAAATATGGCAAGTCTTCTGACTCTCCTCAGTCAAACACTAAAAGAAAAGGAGATTACATAAATATAGAAGATGATGAATTCAAGAAAGAAGAAGAAGAGGTAGAAGTAGAGCCTCCTAAGAAGAAGAGGCTAGGCCCCCAAGAAACCACCTAAGGCCTCTACCCCTACTTTCACTAGATCTGAAAGAAAAGTGAAATTTCCTAAGGAAGATGAAGAAGAAGAAGATACAGTCATATTCAAGAAGCCACCACCTACCTTTGACCAGAGGATTAAAGATTTGAAAGGAGGCAGTGGTATGAGATCTTCTCAAATTATTGAAGTATGCAACCAGAAATAAAGATAAGTAGAAGATGATTGAGGATGCAATAGTAGAGAAAATGGAAAAAATGGAAGTATGATCCATCTGATTTGAAAAGCCATATGACTGAAGAATTTCCCAAGGCAATCAAAATTCACTGAAACAATGCAGTACATATTGAAAAGGACATTGAAATGGAAACCTTGAAGAAAGTCATGCCTACTATAACTAGTAAAGAGGCAAAAGATGCTATGAATCAGTATGAGAGTAATCACACTCCAAGGTTTAGGACTTTTCAAATCTTAAAAGAGAAAATAGAAGATGTTTTGTAGGCCACAACAAAGATATGGAAGACAATTTTTGAAATCAAGGAAGAAGATAAGATAGAAAAACAAAGTACAAACCCTTCTTGTGTAGGATAAAGATGAAGACTTACTTGAGGTTCATACCATTGAATAATCTAATGCTGAATAGATTGCAGTAGAAGTGATGGCATCCCTGCCCCACTCACCTATTTAGAAAATCATATCTCCAAGCAAGGAAAAGACTACAGAATCTACATCAAGTCAAGTAGGAACTAAGCATTAGGCTCTACCTACTATTAGGCCAAGCGAAACTAGGTCACAAAAGGATACTGTGAACATCTCTACATTTGATACAGATTCTACAGTTGGTACAAAGAATGTCAATGACCTATTCCAACTGAATACTAAGGAGAAGAATGAGGTTGGAAAGGATAAAGATGATGATGGGAAATGCAAAGAAATCATTCCTTCATCTCATTTCAAGGTTAAGGGTAAAGAAAAAATCACTGATGAAATTGATCTTGAAGAAGATATTGTGATTCCTAGGATCTTTCTAACCTGACAGCTGAGCAAATGGATATACTTGGTGATCTATGGAAGAAAAGAGAAAGGCAACAAAATCTCTAAGATGAGAAGAAAAGGAATAGAGTAATGGAAGATATCAAATGTATATTCTTTGATTATATAGAAATTGAATTCAATGAGAATGACTCTATTATGGACCAACTTGTTGACATAGTTCACAAGTTCAACACAAATCTTAATGGTCAGGAGAAATTACTACAGAAGGTAGAAACAAAATTTGAGAATAAGGTTCTAGAGAATGTTGGAAGTAAGAATGCAATAGATCAAGTGAAGCTAAAAAATACTATTAGCTCTATAGAAACCACTGTAAATAATGTTGTATCATTATTTGTAAAGTTGAGTGACACTTCCAACTTTACCACAGGAGTAAAAGACAAGCTAACTAAGATTGATACAAATTTGAAGGCAAGTGCAAACCAGTTGGCACTTGACCCTAGTTTGAGTTCAGCACATTTTGTGAAGATAAAGTATCTGACAGATATGCAGGCAGAGATACTATGGGAAGAAGCAAGAACAAGGGAATCCCTTATAGATATACATAGCCAACTCCTTCCACACATGGATGTCATGCAAAAACATATTTCTCATGCAAAGACACTCATACATGACAACAAATTTTTAGTTGCAGAGCTTATGATGGAGTTGTCAACAGAGATTCAGATTGAGTTGCACACCTTGAAGGTGTTGCAAGATAATTGGGACAATGCTTTGTCTCAAATTTTGAAGGTACATAGTGATTTCCTTTCCTACTTTGGTATTACCTTGTAGAATATATTTTTGGCATTTATGTCAAAAACAAGGGGGAAAGTTATTGTATACAGAGGAAAAGATAGAATGTATATATATGAGAAAATACATGTACAGAGTAGAGGAAGATATACATAGCACAGAATCAAAAAAGTTTTGAAAAATGAAAAAATAGAGTCAGTTGTAACCGAGCTACATAGCAGTTGTCAAAACCCAACCACATGGTAAGGGGGAGTTTTGACTCAGCAGTTTGATCAGTTTTTGGTATGATAATTGTTTTTGGCCACTAATGCCAAAGGGGGAGATTGTTGACCTTATGGAAAGAATTATTGTCAATTAGTGCCAAAACAACTAGTCACTATATTGTTGACGAAGCCAGCAGCTTGAAGTACAACCTGAGAAGTTGTCGTGTAGCCTGAGAAGTTGCAATGTCGACTGAGAAGATAGTGGCAATCAGTATCACCTGAGTCACCAGTATTACCCGAGTTGCATACCATCTCTGAGTGATCAATGTGACCTGAGTACACAATGTAGCCCAACTGCTATAGATTGGTAGCTTTCTATGTCACCCAAGTGTCAGCATATTGCCCGAGTGTCAGTATATCACTCGAGTGGATTACTGCACCCGATTATCAGTATTGGGGTGACTTAGTTGTTATTTTGGATATTAATTTATATTATGGAAGCCAAGCTATTAATTTATTTGTTTGCATAATATATATATGTAAGATACTTTATTTATCCAAATGTGAGTAAGTGAAGAAGCAATAGCCGAGTATGGATATGAGAATATGAAGTGGTAGATTGATTAGAAGGCTACAACAGTGTGTTGATGGGACTTTGTGACCGGTCTCATCAACATATGTAAGTTGTCACCGGGTATCAAGATACTGACCAACTTCACCTGTAAAGGTTTTTTGGGGAATAAATTCTCTAGGCCTTCAAGCACCTGAGTGTCGGGTCTCAACAGTGTGGGAGCTAAGTTGGGTGTGTGACTATTTTGTTCGAGGGGATAGCTAGTTTTTTTTGGCTCATCTTCTTTGGGGATTATTTTGGTCGGGGTTGCCTGCAAACATTTGGATTATCAAAATAAATTCAAAAGATATGCCAGGGTTAGAGTGCATTCATTCTACTTATAGTTATGCAAATACATTTAAAACATCAACCATGCTCTAATGGACTATACTAAATACTAAACATATACAGAACCAGTGATTCATACATGTTTAATAGAAAGGGGAAAGAGGTCGTTAATCTACTTAAACATTAGAGAAAAGGACATCAGAAACATATAGCATAAAAGAATGTTGACTTAGAGATCAAGACACCAACAACATCATTGCGAGAATCCTTCCTTCTTCATTAATATTTTTCCAGCATCACTGGTGTGTACATCAACAGCTCCAAGAGAGCATCTACCTACTAAGAACTTTCAAGGACTACCGATCATTGAGCTCTGTAACTACAAGGATATGAAATACTAAGTGCTAATGGTATGGACTACAAAATCATTAATTTTTCCGACTACCTACTAAGAACTTTCAAGGAATACCGATCATTGAGCTCTGCAACTACAAGGATATGAAATACTAAGTGCTAATAGTATGGACTACAAAATCATTAATTTTGCTGACCGTTGAAATGAGGTCAGACTTGTTATTTATACACATACTTTCCCTAAAGTTAACCTAATCTAACTTTACACTCAACAATAAAATATAATATCCGGTGGCTGGTACTACCTGCACCACTTTACAACTACCTTGACAAGAGAAGAGGTCTGACATGTTAGAAGAATAAGACAAGAAGAGAGGTATGGAAGAATCAACATCGAGAAGAGTGCTGGAGGGAGAAGAGAAGAAATCTGATCCTTCTAGAGATCGAGGCTACATGTTGTATCAATGCAATATGTGGCTCACTATCTTCGATGTGCCAGGTAGTTAATGTTGGGACGATGCCTCAAAAAATACCATCTGTCAGAACCATCCTTTGAGTTGACATGCCTTGCTGGGGTCACCTACTTTCTCACACCCTTATTTATTGTTGGACAACAACTGATTGCTAAAAGAATACAAAATTTTTTGGATCCAAAATTTTGGAGTTTGGGAGCTTGTGTCCAAAGAATAATTCATGCTCAAAATACACCATACTGGTGATAATCCCCAGAATCTGGAGAATTTTATTTCCCTTTACACTTCTTAAATGCCTCCAAAACTTGGCTGATGCCATCTTCATCTATGTCCTTAATACTATTCCACCAGTCATAGACAACTTTGAACTTCTCTTCAAATTCTTCGGCCTCCCTCTGGAATTCCTTTACTAATTTTATGAAGTCATGAGCCTGGAGAATCATCTTAGATATTCTTGATAGCTTTCATCCATCAAATTCCCAAGCAGACTGATATAGGGACTCCATCAACTCATCATACTTACTAAGGACGTAGTCATCTGGGGCCCATATTTCGGTGGTGAAGGGGTTGAATTGTGACACCCTTACAACAAATGCTTTGAATAGGTCCAATGGAAACCAAACCACTGTGACCTTCTCCCTTAGGGCCGTGACCAGTTTCTTGCACACCTCAACTTTGAAGCCAAGTCTGGAGTACTAAGCCTGGAGGAACTTGAATGATTCCTCTCCCAAAATTTCCATCTCTGTGATGGCCTCTTCCCTAGAGTTGATGACTTCGTCCAACCCGGTCTTCCACCCTTCATCTTTCTCCAAGTTTCCTTCCCATATAAGAATGGCATTGGTTACTTGGAGGAAGATATTTTTAGCCAAGTAAAGGTCCTGGAGTGATACAACTAAAAATTGGCTTATGACCATTATCTGCTCGGTGACCTACCCATCCATAGCCTGGGCCTTCTTATTCATAGCTCTAAGAGCATCCATTTCACCCTATGGAAGTGGTGGTTTGAAGGTGGAAGATTCTAGATGGATCTTGGTTAGGGGCTGTGTAAGTTCTACCAGAAGTCCAAGGAGATTATCATTCTTTTCTCTTTCCTCCTTCAACTTCTATGACTATTTTTCATAGTAGGCTTCTACCACCCTGGTTGCTTCTCTCAACATATTTAACTCACCCTACTTGTTTCTCCTCCCGAGAGGCAGTTTTGTGATTGTATAATCTTCAGCCCTTATCACCACTGCATTTATATCTAGGGGAGGTGTTGCAATTTTTGCAACTGTGCTTCCTCCTAGACCGGTTCGAAGGGTATGGACTATCTGAGCCTTCTTAGGCCTCTTGGCCTCTACATTTTGGGCCATCATTTCGGCCAGGGAGAGTGGAACACCTGTTGCTACTATCGGGGCCTTTATCTTTCTAAATTCTACTAGCCATTATGGTGGCCGGGGAAATTTTTCTACCAAGTCCTAGGTGTTGGGGCTCCCTTAGGAGTCTGATAGTGCATTCCCAGTATCTCCAATGTCATCAGGCTCTTTCTCCTTTTCCTGTTCCTGTTCATTTTTTTCTCTCCGTGGGCCTCAATGTCTTTTTCCATCTTGACATCCTTATCTGTGATGTCCAGGCTCTCTTCTCCACTGGTATCAACATCACCTATTTCATCAAGGATTTCCTGATCCTTCACAGCATCGGGTGAATTGACATTAAATCTTTGGGGATTCTCCCCTCATCCTGCTGCTGCTATTGTTCTTCTTTGGTGTCATTTGCTAGGATATCCTTCTTTGCTAAAACATCTTCCAGAGGTCAGAGAGGTGTCTAGCCAAGGTTTAGCATTTGGGCTACTGTGATCACCTTGCCAAATGTACTCTGGGGTGCTTGGTCACCCAGAGTAACCAAAGGCATCTGGAGCGTGACGATTGGGGTACGGTTGATCTCGTGGGTCTGATATCCCCAGTCGTTGATTGCTCATTGTTTTCTTGCCTTGAATATATCTTCATCTCCTGGACCAGTGTTTCCTCCTGCTCAGGCTCCTTTTGTGCTTCTTCCCAGACTTCCTACGCTATGGCAGATTCTTTATCCAGGACTTCCTTTTCAGCAGGGGTCTCTTCCTTTTCCTCGGTGGCAATTTCTTCCACCAACTGGTCTATTTCCCCATGAAAGTTCATAAGTTCATCTGTCCTGAAGATTTCATCAAAGTCATCATGTGGGGGAGAGACCTTTGCTATATCATCTAGTTTGGGGGAATTCAAACTGACCTCTACTAGCGGAACATTAGGCATGCTGGGGCCCGTGTCTGCGCTTGGGGTAGGGTTTACCTTCTTCTTATTCTTTCTTTGTAATGGGGCTCCAACATCTAGAATATCTACAGACTCCACCTCCATGAATTCCTGCCTTCTCATTAGCAATGCCAATGATAGGGATCCCGTCTAGCGAGAAGATGCCACTAGAGTTGTGAGGAGGCCGTGGGAAAGCCAGGCACTTATCTTCTAGCTTGTCAGCCAAGATGCCTCCATTTGTTCTTGTATTTGTGTCATCATTGGGAGTGAACCTTGCGCTGGGGTACTTTCCTTCTCCTTCCCCTTTCTTTTTCTTGGTCCCACGGCCCCGGAGGTTTAAGTAGACCTTCACACAATTGGGCCCTTTCCGGTGCTCCTTGGACACACCCGCTCAAAATATTTATGACTATTATCTATAATGGGGTGACATACCTCCTCAATTGTTAAGTTCTCTAGGGTAACCCAATCCACCGAAGGGAGATCTAATTTATCCATCCCCTACTCTTTATATGTTGGGTTCTCCAAAGGCCCATTTTCTATGAAATCTTTTGGAAAGCCCTGAAGGTTGAGGGATTTCATCAAACCTTTTGACATACGGGAGTGCTGCCGAGCCTCGAGATCAAAATTGTCTTGGCAATTCGCCTAGAAATCTTCAATATCATTTTTATGTGCCTCAAATGCCTGGGGAAACACCTCCCTTATTTTCCCCACTGGGTCAAAATTGCTTCTGGTGTGGTGGAATTTTGCTATTCCCAGACTCTTTAATTCATTTTCGGCCTCCTTGGCCGCCGCGAGACTACAAGAATAGTTCCCACAAACCACTTGGAATGAAATAGATAAAACCTTTTTCAAGGCAATGAATGTATGGAGCTCCAGGATTTGTCTACAAAACTCCAAAAGAATGATCCTATCCCCACAATATCTAGGGAGTAGGTAGGGTTTCCCAGAGAATCCGGTCACCTGAATGTAGGTATGCTACTAGAATTGAATAAAGTAATTTCCATAAGTAATCACCAGGTTCATCATCTCTTGTTAAAACTGGTATCTAGTGTCCCGAGTAAGTGTCAAAATGTTATGGTAAAGGAACGCGTCATTTAACCGGAAAAAAATTTGGGAAGATAAGTTCCCACTGGACTTGGGGATAATGATCCCATGACACCAACTGGCCTGGCCCATTCCTGAGAATCCCCACTATCTGCAAACCCTGAAAAGTAGGTCTCTGTTGGGCCAGTTCCCATAGTACGTAGGATGTCATGTAGAACTTTAAATTCTGGAGGACACTCTTTAGTTGTGCGTCTACATGGTTGGCGATGATAGCCGCCCAGTTGAAGGTCTAACTATGAGTGGTGGTGCACTAGAGGAAGTAATACATCCATGCTAAGAAGTCCCAGACATGGATCTCTCCAAAGAGCATGCATAGAAATATAATCCCCACCTGAATACGTTCTTTAAAGTCCCTATAGGGAATCTCCAGCTTCATCTTTTTATAGTCCCTTCTTGGGGACTTTAGCCAGTGAGTGTTGAGATGTTTTCAGGAAAGAAGGGAACCTTCCCTAAACTCCTCCAATGATGTGGACTGGAAGAGAACAATGGCTCCCTTAAATTGGGGGATCCCCAGTCCCAAGGAAAGAGTGGCTACATCTAGATTGATGATGGGCATCGGATAGTGTAGTGGCCAGGGATCAGAGAGAAAAAAACCCCGGGTGGGCACGTTGTAGAGCGTTGCTAGTTGGAGTATCAAATCTAGTGCTTGTACCAAGTAGGGAAAACTTGTGGCCTTCATAATTCTAGAGGTGGCCATGTGTTTAGCCATATCATCTCTGGTGGTCCTCTATTGGTATATGGCTTGGACCAAGCCCTGCATTTCAGCCCATAGTCCAAGCTCCGTATCTGTTATTTCTTGCAAATTGGAGTCCACCTTGGACCCCATGATGACACCCTCCCTGGGGTATTTGGAGGTTAGTAGTAGTTTTTCTAGCATCTTTTCAGCCTTAGTTTTTGTGGCCGCCCGGGTGGAGGTACTTGGAAGCTCTGAACTATCAGGAGGAGTGATCACTACAGACATTTTGATCAGAATATCTACAACCTGCAAGACCAGAGAATCATTAATAAATAATATGATAAAAAAAACAATATTTTAGGGACTCCGGGGAATTCACCACCATTTCACACCTATCCAAAAGTATTAGCATGCTTCAAAATCCTGGAATATCAAAGTGAGCAAGGATTGGATTTTGATCAACACTCGGGGGCTCCAGGGTATTAGTTTAGGTGACACATGGGGTGAAGACCTAGGGACTTCTCAGCACCTAGAGTTTAGAGAAACTAGCCATTGTTGACATGACTGGTAGTGAGCCCTACTTGGCTGACATGGGTCATCATGTGGCCATGCGACAAGTGGTGTAAAGGTTCTTAATGGAAACAAGTGGGCTAACATAGGGGAAGTGAATGCCAGATGGGATGTGATATGTATGCTCATTTGTGGGAAATTAATCCTACCATTAAGACAACATGACAAAGGAGAGAGAAAGCTGCCATGACTCGAATGGGTGAGGTGCTAAGTTTGAGCCAGGCAGGAGCCATGAGAGTGAGCTTAGAAAATTGGGTTGAAACATGAGAAGGACATGACTATCTCCCCATAAACATGAAGGATATACATAGAATATACACATTTATAGAGGGTCAAAGCACAATGAGGGCCGAAGAACAACTCGCTAGCTGACCAAAAATGAGGATATATAGAGCTATATACAGAAAATACACAATGTACAAGATATACACAAAAAATACCAAGTATATAGAAGCCATATACACTAACTTACAACTGCACAGAGGGCCAAAAACCCTCTGGCAGAGCCATTCCACCAACAAGAGGTGACGAAGAGAAAAATGAGAGATGAAAGGCAAAAGAATGAAAAACAAAAACCAGCCAAAATGAAACATAAACAAGCCAGAAAACATGAAGGAAAAGAACTAGAGAGGCCTACCTGAAAAAATAGAAAAAATGGGAGGAAGAGCATGGGAGGTGCCCTACAAACTAAGAAGCTTAAAATGAGTGCAAACACACCACCGCAATCAACCACTACTTACTACTGCTTCAAAGCTATTAATTCCTGAAAGCAATTCACACTTAATCGATTTCAAATCGCTCTAATTGATTTGAGTGTTTTGATCACAGTAAATGTGAAAGTTGTTGGTTGTATTTCAGGTTTTGGCTAGTTTCCCTAAGCCTTGTGGTCTTCCATCTCTGATTCTGTGTTTAATTCAGAAGTCTCTCAATCCTTATGCCTTATCCATGTCAAATTTTTTAGGTTTTCAAGTCTGAACCTCTAAAATATGTGCAAAAACCTTTAAACCCTGAGGTCTTATTCAGTGTTCAAATTTGAAAAGAAACCCTTAGGTCTTTTTCTCTTATGTTTCACAGTTACCTTTTTGCTTCACTTAAGTCATGTGTTATATTCTGATTGCTTAGTCGCATAACCTGAATGGCATATTCCTTTTTTCTCCTAGACTTAGCAATTAGCCTGTGTCACGTAGTCTCATGCAACATTAGAATATTCCTTTATCATTCCCAGACTTCGTGATTTACTTTGTATCGCATGGTCGTGGGATCATTAAACAGGCAGCAATATATGAAGGGGCCCACAAACAGGTCAGGAGGTCGCAAGAAATTTTTAGTAGTCAAGGGTTTATCAAAAGACATTGTGATCTCTTTGTGTCATGCAATCACTAAATGTGTTGAGGTTAAGTATGATGTGAAAGCTTTAGTCGTGCAATCTCCAAAAAGGATGCCAGTTAAGTTAAATCTTCTGAGACCTTGCGACTAACCTTTTACGGTTTGGGATAAAGCATAGTCAGGCTGTTGCCAGATAACTTAGCTTTCAATATGCGATGAGACATGTGTCAAGAGGTAAGTGGATTTTAAAGAATGATCGCTTGATCACTTAAAGGTAAAAATTCATTCAGCGACTATGAGACTAACTAAGGGCTTCTGTTTGTTGCAAAGTCTTAGAAGATTTTAAAGGTATAAGTGATTTCTTGGCGATTAAGTGATAGTAGTCAGATGAAGTCATTAAAGATCCTATGGTGGTCACCAAGTCTGAGAATAAAAGATCCTAAAGAGAAAATTCCTTGTGACTCAGTGGCTAAGGGTATGTCGCAAGGTCGTCAAATAAAGTAAAGGGCAAGATACCCGTCGCATGGTCTCAAAAAGTTTTAACACTTAGTATTTGCATTTCATGATCGAGTGACTAAGGGTAGTCACACAGTCTGGAAAAGGAAAGATGACATTTGGTGACTGAGAGATAACAGCAAAATTTAACAGTGACAGTTAATCACATAGTCTTGAAAAAGAATGTAGGTTAGTGATAACCATTGGTGACTTTATTTCCTCATTGTCACGTGATCGCCAAATGATGACTTTGGTTAGCAAAAGTAAAGAAATTTGTGTATTCGCTATGTCTCTAGAGAAATCATGGGTTAAGGATTGGGGTCAGTGACAGAGAAATTATATGCAGTCGCATGGTCACTTGATACCAAATTTTGAGAAAAGGCGGTAGTATCAAATATGACAGTGTGAATCATTCATCCACCAATCAGAGGCTTAGATTTTGATTACTGTGCAGAAAAGGTTAGCTGAGATGTATGATAGTTGGCCAATCCTAGGAAGACATGTTAGCTCATTTGAATTTTGTAAGGTTTTTCTGAGGATTCAGTTTTATGAATTTGATTTCCTGTCATGCTCAGAGAACTATGGCTAGGTTTTCAATCAAGTTCACAGTATGATGAATTAAAGATAGAATTGATGTTCTCAAAATCATGAGCTATGTAATTTGAATGGTTACTTTAAGGAGCTGATTGTGTATTCAGTTGCATTCACCTTGCTTTCAAAATTCAAAAATGTGAAGAGCTAAGTAAACTGATAGAGAGAACATTCAAAGAATTGCAAGGTTTTCTGTTGTTTAAAGCTCATTGTTTTTCAGAGAATTATGTACAGGACAGTAAGTGAATCTCAGTGGTAGATTTGTTTCAATATCGATAAAGACAATGAGATTCAAGTACTGTAAACATGAGCAGAGTGGTCAGTGTAGCCTCGACCAGTGGTGGAAGTGAGAAGGTGGAAGATGAGGCCAAGGGAAAAGTAAATTATTTAGATGAATTCCTCAGACTACTTCCTGGTTTGACTCAGAACAAAAGAGAAAATGCAAATGTGCTCATTGATGATTATCGAGATATACGAGATGCTGACACTCCAGGAACAACAGGTTTTTCAATTTTAAATTATTTTTATAAGAAGTCTGATAAGGCTATTCTAGTGTCAAACCCTTGGACCTCTGGTTTAGCTAGATTAATTATACCTGATGTCTACGTAGATGTAGACTTGTTCCTAGACCTGGTCAGTCATTATGATGTTTTGTCAAAAACAATCAAACGGAATGATGGCACTTCCCTACTGATACTGAACAAAAATTCATTCATGCAAGCCTTTGGCTTATACAGCACTATGTCTACCAGAATTGACATGAAAAAGCAGCAAAAAAGATATATTTTGAAGCCTGGAATTGCTAGAGGCCAGTTCCTGAAACATATGCTGAAAGAAGTGAGGAAATATTTCGATTCTATGTCTAGGACCAACCCATATTATTACAAGGATTTACACTTCTACATCAAGTATGTTGCCTATGCCCTATGTAGAGTGCTAGGGATAGATGATGATGTAGAGAAGATCAGTGCAGGCAATTTGATGATGGTGTTGGACCTACAAGAGGTCCACTCCAATACTAGTTATGATTACATTCAGCATATCATTGATGAAATGCATGAGGGTTTTGTTGCAACTCAGAAGAAGATGAAAGACCCCAAGAAAAAGGAGCCCAAGTTCTTGCACTACTCCATTCTTATGCATCTCCTGTTGCATTTCAATTTTGTAATCATGGATGTGGGTAATTTAGCCCCTCAGAGGTTTTACCAAGAAGGACCGAATCCTATCCAATTTTGGGTGAGGGTTTTGAATTACACATCCAAGGACTGTGATTATTGTGCTTTTCAGAATTGGATTGTGTATCTAATATTACAAAGTCTAGGAATCAACAGAACAAGAATCCCATTGAAGATTTTGCAACTGCTTAGGCCATGTGACTACACAGATAGGTGGGAAGGAAAGCATAATTGGGGTGATTTCTTCTTGGAAGAAAATTATACAATCATTAGGGTATATGGGTGTATTCAACCACCTCATCTGTTACCATATTATGTACTAGCAAGAGTGGCTACAATGGAGTTTATATGGCATCTATTGTTGACAGACAATGAGCATTTTGTGCCACACAAGAACGGGACTTTGACCCCTAGGCAATTTAGAATTTTTAACTTTACAATTGGAAAAGGTGCTATTGATGTAGTGGGCCAATGGCTAGAAGGATGCAGAATGGGGGTATCCCCTTATAGATATATTGACCCAGAAGGTTTTATGGCAGGGGTGAGAAAATTGTATACTCCTACAATCCCCAATACTAGTGTTCACTGTGAATGCATAGAGGAAGATGCAACAAGAAACATCTTGGATGAAGATGATATTCAGACAAGGAGATTAAGGATTCAAGAACTCTTAAATCTTGAGAGTCAAAGAAAGAGAAATGGGATGGATTTTGGGGTTTTTACCCTGATCTCCCATATTTTGACAAGATTAAAGCCATGATAGACAACTATTATGTGCTCATAGAACAACTTGATACTGTTCTTGACAAAAAAGGTGTGCAAGGACCTGATCATTCAGAATTTGAATATGGTAGTAGTAGTGACAGTGGTTATGCACATCCTACTAGGTATGCTCCATCGTAGAAAGATATTGCTAAAGTGCCACAGCTGTAAGGAATAGAGGGCCACATTGTGGATTTGACAAAATTGACACAACCCGATGATGCGGAGCCTACTGCTAAGAGGCAAAAATTAGAAATAGGTCAACCTTCAATTGAAGGGGAAAATAAAAAAAAGGATAAGGCAAAAGCCCTAGTACCTGGCAATAGGTTATATGATCATAACATGAGAAAAGCAATTAGGGAGGGCAAGAAGCAACAACCTAATTTAGAGGATGAGGTTGAATTGCTTCTTAAGGCCTGTGTTGATGAAAGACTAATTTATCAACAAGAAATTTTTGAATGATGACAACTTTGTAAAAAATGAGGAGTTTAAAGACTTCCTAATATGGTATAAGAAAGAGAAAATAAGAGCTCAACTGACAGTTGATGGTAAGGAGACCAGAACAAATGAGACGTTGGTGGCTCTACAAACTTATGATCCTAAAAGTGAGAACATCTCACCAGAGGATGCCAGGAAATTGGTGCTAGGCAGTGGAATATTAATGCCTAAGGGCTGGGATTTAGCATCTGCCTTCATAATTGACCAAATTAGAAAATAGCCAAATCTCAAAATGGCTAGTGAAGTTCAGATGGGAGATGTGATAAAAGGATTTGGGTATAGCCCAAAGTCTCAGGCCTTTGCAATGTGGAGCCTGTGCCCAAAAGATCAAAAGCCCCAAGTGGTAAACATCCAGGAAAATATGGTGGGTAGTCAGATGGTGTGGACAATGCAAAATATAGGGGATTCGGAGATATCCCAAATCATGACACACTGGGCTCACTTGAATGAAGACAAAACTAAACAATTGTCTGATAAGTGTAGCACATTGCTAGAAGATACCAGTACATTGGAAAAAGATAGATAATTATGCAAAATACAAGTACACTAGCAAGATCAGGTGATAAAGAGATTAATGAAAGAATTGGAAGAGAATCCTGAGGTGATGTATGTACCTATGCAAACATAGCCCCTGCAAATTGAAGACAAGGAAAAGTCTGAAGAGGTGGTTGAGGAAAAGTTTGAGGAAGAGAAAAGGAAATGCAATTGCTTTAAGAGCATTAAGAGGAGTGTTACAACATAGAGTTGAAATTCTGAAAGATAAAATTGATGTTGTACTCAATGCCTACAACAAGTTGCTAGCTTTGCATATAGAGGTGATGGGGCATCTGACTATCCTGAACCCCTATTTCACTAAGTGGTCTACTAGGGTGAAATTATTTGAGAAGCTAACATCTTTGCAAGCCCTGAGATCAGATTTCCCATAAATAGTGACAGAAGTTGAAGATGAGATCAAAAGAGTTAATATTGCTCTCTCATTCTTTAAAGGAAAATTGAAACAAATAGAGGATAGTTATTGCAAAAGGAGAATGTAGGTGAATCTAAAAGCACGGTCATCTAGACTTGACATAACTACTACCATCTACTATGTATACTATCAGATTCAAGTTGCTAGTTCAGGAGAAGAACAAAGAATATCTGTTTCCATCTTTTTGACTTGGTCATTCCACCACTTCTTCTCTCTCTTTCTTTTTTGTCTCTTCTATAGTTTTAGGGTTAGGTTCTCTAAGACCATCCAAAGCTTGTAGCATCCTTTTGAAAAGGATTCCAAGATGGTTGAAGACCTATATATAGAAGAGAGTTGTATTTTAACAAAAGGATGAAATATATTGTAAAAATTAGTCTTTCTAAATCTGTGTCTGTGTTCTTTCAAGCTTCAAAGATTTTTCATGTATCATCATCATCTAAGTTTTCAAAACATTCAAAATTATATCAAACATACCTGTTACTAAAACATATGAGCTGAACTCATCAAGGACTTATATCAGTAGGATATTGTCCATTTTGTTGATTTCTTGGAGAGTGAATCATTAGGTTATCCCTCCTAAAGAGAAAAGGAAGAAGGATGCAAATCCTTGTCTCATTGGTTTATGTTCTTAAAACCATAGCCTAGCTTATAGTACTTTGTTTTAAGTTAGTCATTGCAATCTCTAAAGTGTTCTATAAATTGTTACAATGAGGTTTTAGATACATAACCAACGAATAAATCAATCCACCAAATACATAGGCTGAAGTATCAGTATTCCTTAAAAGGTAAAACCTGACTAAGTCTGTGGAGCTCAAAAATGAAGAAGGATATTATCCAATCCTTAGCAATTAGCCTTCTCTTACCTAAAAGAGGTTGCATCTAAGTATACCAGGTATATTGTCATCATTAGGTAAGTATTGCAAGAAAAAATGCTAACAAATTGGCAATTTTTCTAGGGATAGAGATTGTAAAGTCTTGTTGAAGTATTTAGAAATCTCTGGTGTTCTACAGTTTAAAAAATTTTCATTCCAGTTTACTTAGCCCATCCGAGTCACCTAACAAATTGGCGACTCTACTGGGGATTAGAGAGTTTGAGGTTCTTGCCCAAGTATCCAGAAATCTCTGGCATTTACAAATTTTAATTTGTTTACAAATTATACTTGTGGTTATTGTTAAGGTACCCTCTTGATAAGTATTCATCCCAATTTTTTGGGTGGCAACTCTAAAAGGAACATCTCTGAGATTAATGCAAATGAAATAAATGTTTTACAGACTGAATACTGGGTCAAGGGTGAGAATTGATCCTGAAAGGGTATTACATGAGGGTATCCCATCATCCTCAAGGATAGGAGTCTCTTGGAGGAAAAAGAGAAATCAAGTTAATATGGATGAAACCCCTTTAAAAGGTGAAGAGGTTAATATTAGGGGTAATATGAATACTAATCACCATTCTCATGATGGAAATTCCTTAGATTATGAGGAGGCTATTGAAAGAGTATTAGACACACCCACAGTCACTTCTACTTCAAACAAGAGAGACGAGATTACTACACCTAGTTCAGATTCAGAAGATGCCCCTTCTAATATCCTAGCAAATGAAGAGAAGTTTATTTTGAAGTAGCTTGCCCTAGTTCAACAAATGAAAAAGGAAAGAGAAATGAGAAAGAAAAGAAATGATCATAAGGATCTTGATAACAATAGAAAAATATTTCCAAAACACCAAACTATGAAATAAATAGAGAGGTCTCAGAAGGACTAAGAAATACCATTCACTCATAAAGCTTCTATTTTTCAAATAAATAAGGGTAAACAAAAGATGGGTGAACATAGAGATCAAGAACCTAAATTTCAGAAGCCTGTGGTTGAACAGATGTCTAAATTAGAAATTGATTTAGAAAAATTGAGAATTGAAAAAGAAACCATGGAAAAAATGTTGGAAAAAGCACAAATGGAAGTTGCCACAATTGAAATGAAGAAAAAGATAGATTTTTTGCAATCTTCAAAATATTCTCATACTGGACCAGAGAATAATACAACTTTTAGAGGAAAAGCTACTACTTCCAAAGAGGATGATGGTTTTCAAAGGAAACCACTGCATAATGARAGGTACAAAMAATTTRATTTTTTTGGTATCCCTGGATACCCTAATGCTTTTCCTAAAGATGTGGGTGATATAGGAGAAAAGCTCCCAAAGTTTGCTGGTAATAATGTGATTTCTTGTGAGACACATTTAAGGAAATTCATTGACTTTGTTGATGACCTAAACATTACCCATGAGGATGTATTAATGAAGTTATTTGTTTAGTCCTTAGCTGAGGATGCAAGAGAATGGTTTAGAAGCCTTACTAATGGCTCTGTTGTTTCTATGGACGAGTTGATTGAATTTTTTAAAGATTGGTATGGAGACAAAACAAATAAAGGCTTTTTATTGAATGAGTTCAATAATATCAAGAAAAGTTACAATGAAGAGGTTACTGAGTTTAACACAAGGTTTCAAAGAGCTATGCACAACCAGAAGATAAAGCTAGATGAAGAGGTATGTATAGCAACTTATTTAAATGCCTTTGATTCCAAGATGGGATATGCTCTGAGAGATAAAAACCCTAGAACTCTTATTGATGCTGATAAAATAGCAGTCAATAATGAAATGAACAAAAGAGTGTCTGGTAAATTAAATAGAAGGGATGATGCAAGGTTTAGCAAAAGCAATCTGAAAGAGCCAGAATATAAAGAATATAAGGCTCCTCAGAATAATAGACCTTCTTACAATACTACTTATAATCCTCAGAACATAATGCAAAATCATCCGTGTGGAACTTAGTTCAAAGATGGAAAGCTTGTTATTGCACCTAAAAGGGAAAAAATAGAAAATAAAACTCCAGACCACCTACATAGAAATTCTATCCATTTCTGCAATGAGGAGACTTGGTGTGAGGCTTGTGATGCTCCTCATAATTCTAACTTTTGTGTTGTCTCCTTGGATTTAAGGGCAAGTGAGGAACAGGAAAAAGATGCGGGGGAACACTGTGATCATAGTATGACCAATATCTTTTCATGCCATGATGTTGATTCAAACAGTGAGGAGGAGAATCATGATTCCTATGTCTCACAAAAAAGGATTGAGAATCATCACCAACAGATCTTATCTGATAGTGAAACTGATGAAATTGATGATAGTATAAGATGTTATGCTCAAGATGCTCAGGATGTTCCACTCATAAGGAAAGCTTCAGATGAAGAGAAGGCTAGAATCACTACTGAGTTAGTGAATAAAGATAGAAGAAATTACCACTTAAGGAACAGGGTGGTAGGTGGGGCTAGTAGCCAACCTTTAGGTATCTTTATAAAGGAAAACAAGGCCGACACTAAGTATGTTCAGAAAAAAGAAGGACCTAGTGAAACTGTAAATAAACACAAGGTCAGGATTGTTACAAAAGCCATAGAGCCAAATGTTGTTCAAGAGTCAGTTCAAAAGGAACACAATGAGGAAAATGATGTTATTATTGACAAATCAAAGTGTTCAGATATGAGGTATACTCCAGTAGACATGGGTCAGTGCCTGTCCCAGATGACAGTTAAGGTGCCATTTTTAGAAATGATGAGGATCAAAGAAAATAAAGAAAAAGTAATGTCATTATTAAACAGTGTCCCCACAATAAAGATTCAGAGTCTAGTGGAGGTTTCTAACAAGCCAACTACCAAGGGAAATGAATTAGAGGTGTTGACATCTGAAATTCCTCAAATATTCCTAAATGCAACTTCTTCTCCAAAAGTTGTTGACCCATTTTTTTCTCTCATTGATAATTAATGATAAAATGCTCAAGAATTGTATGATTCATTCAGGAGCCTCAAATACAATTATGCCAGTTGAAATCATGAAGGCAATGGGGCTACAAGTTGATACACCTCACGGAAGATGTAGAGCTATGGATTCTAGAGAGGTCCCTATAATTGGAACTATTGAGGCTATGCCTTATAGACTAGCAGTTTGCCCTGATGTAGTGATGACAATGAATGTTCTTGTGGTTGACATACCACCTCATTATGGCATGTTGTTATCAAGGAAATGGAGTGCTTCAATGGGTGGTAGTATACAAAATGATTTATGATATGCTACTTTCAACATTGCTGAAGAAAATGTCAATGTCTTGAGGGAGAGCTGAACACCCCATATGATAGAAAAAATTGAGGATAATCATGTAAACTGTTGCATTGACATAGACATGGAAAATTTCATAATGCAAAAAGATGAACATAAAAATTAGGAAGCTGACCCTTTGAACAGAGAATTAATCTTGCAGGAAGATGGACTATGGAAAATGTACTTTGATGGTGCTTGCTCCAAAGAAGGATCAGGGGCAGGAGTCTTGTTGATATCTCCATCAGGTACAACTTTTAAATACTCATTTTTGTTAGACATTTATTGTACAAACAATACTGCAGAGTATGAGGCTTTATTCTTAGGACTTGAAATCGCTATCAAACATGGTATAAAATGTTTAAAGGTTTATGGTGACTCTGAGTTGGTGGTAGCAAAATTCAGATCTAAATATGCTGTGAAGAATGATAGATTGAAAATGTACAAACATGCTATTTGGGATCAACTTGAGATGTTTGATGCTTTTAATATAAATTGGATAGAGAGGTCAAAAAATATTATGGCTGATTTTCTAGCAAATGTGGCTATGAAAAATGATGATTTGACCTTACATGGAGTATCAATGCTTGAATTTAAAACAAGACCAGTTGTTCCGGACAACATATACAACTGGCAGGTGTTCCAGGATGATCAAGATATTTTAAGGTTCATGCAATGTTTAGATCATTACGAGAACCAAAGTATAGATTGTGGTTCCTTACTGGAACATGATGATGGAAAGGATTATATCTTTGGAAAATAAGTCATCCAATTAACTTCTAATCAGATTCCTAGGGGTTTGGTTGAACTTGAGGTATTGTTTATAACTCAGAAAAATGATACATCCAAGTTGAGCAATGCCAATGTTGAGGATCTAGAAGAAATAAACTTAGGATCTAAAAATAATCCTCAAATAGTTTATATTGGAAAAGGTTCATATTCTCATGTAAGAATAAATTTGATCAAGCTATTGAGAAAATAAAAACATGTCTTTGCTTGGTCATATGACGACTTGAAAGCATATAGAGAAGAACTTTTTCAGCATGAAATTCCTTTGAAATCATATGTCAAGCCATTCAGGCAGAAGCAAAGACCTATTAATCGCTTGTTGGCTCCCAACATGCAGCAAGAGTTGATGAAACTCAAAGATGCTGGGATAATCCAGCCCATTAGACATTCAACGTGGGTGTCAAATCTAGTGCCAGTTAGGAAGAAAAATGGTGACATCAGACTATGTGTTGATTTTAGAAACCTCAATATTGCGTCATTGAAAGATAACTATTCATTGCCAAATATGGAAGCAATGTTGCATAAGGTGACTGGTTGTGAATTGTTGTCCATGATGGATTTTTTTTTAGGTTACAACTAGGTTTTAGTTAAAGAAACAGAGCAACATAAAACTGCATTTACTACTCCTTGGGGGACATATGTGTATATCATAATGCCTTTTAGATTAATAAATGTAGGAGTAGCTTTTCAAAGAGCCATGGATGTTGCTTTCAAGGAGTTTATAGTTGTATTCAACTTGATTTAAGAATTCCAAAATGTGAAGAGCTAAGTAATCTAACAAAGAGAAAATTCAGAGAATTACAGGGTTTTCTGTTGTTTAAATCTCATTGTTTTTAGAGAATTGTGCACAGGACAGTAAGTGAATCTAAGTGGTAGATTTGTTTAAATATCGGTAAAGAAAAGGAGATTCAAATATTGTAAACATGAGCAGAGTGGTCAGTGTAGCCTTGACCAGTGGTGGAAGTGAGAAGGTGGAAGACGAGGCCAAGGGAAAATTAAATTATTCAGATGAATTCCTCAGACTGCTTCCTGGTTCAACTCAGAACAAAAGAGCAAATTAAAATGCTCATTGATGATTATCAAGATATACGAGATGCTGACACTCTAGGAACAATAGGTTTTTCACTTTTCAATTATTTTTAAAAGAATTCTAATCAGACTATTCCAGTGTCAAACCCTTGGACCTGTGGTTTAGCTAGATTAATTGTTCATGATGTCTTCGTAGATGTAGACTTGTTCCTAGACCTGGCCAGTCATTATGATGTTTTGTCCAAAACAATCAAAAGTAATGATGGCACTTCCCTACTGATACTAAACAAAAATTCATTCATGCAAGCCTTTGGCTTATATAGCACTATGTCTACCAGAATTGACATGACAAAGAAGCAACAGAGATATATTTTGAAGCCTGAAATTGCTAGAGGCCAGTTGCTGAAACATATGCTAAAAGAAGTGAGGAAATATTTAGATCCCATGTTTGGGACCAGCCCATATTATTACAATGATTTACACTTCTACATCAAGTATGTTGCCTATGCCCTATGTAGAGTGCTAGGAATAGATGGTGATGCAGAGAAGATCAGTGAAGGCATTTTGATGATGGTGTTGGACCTACAAGAGGTCCACTCAAATACTAGTTATGATTACATTCAACATATCATTAATGAAATGCATGAGGGTTTCATTGCAACTCAGAAGAAGATGAAAGACCCCAATGATACGGAGCCCAAGTTCTTGCACTACTCCATTCTTATGCATCTCCTGTTGCATTTCAATTTTGTAATCATGGATGTGGGTAATTTAGCCCCTTAAAGGTTTTACCAAGAAGGACCAAATCCTATCCAATTTTGGGTGAGGGTTTGGAATTACACGTCCAAGGACTGTGATTATTGTGCTTTTTAGAATTGGATTGTGTATCCAATAGTACAAAGTTTGGGAATCAGCAGAACAAGAATCCCATTGAAGATTTTGCAACTGCTTAGGCCATGTGACTACACAGATAGGTGGGAAGGAAAGCATAATTGGGGTGATTTCTTCTTGAAAGAAAATTATACAATCATGAGGGTATATGGGTGTATTCAACCACCTCATCTGTTACCATATTATGTACCAGCAAGAGTGGCTGCAATGGAGTTTATATGGCAGCTATTGTTGACAGACAATGAGCATTTTGCACCACACAAGAAGGGGACTTTGACCCCTAGGCAATTCAAAATTTTTAACTTTACAATTGGCAAAGGTGCTATTGATGCAGTGGATTAATGGCTAGAAGGATGCAGAATGGGGGTAGCCCCTTATAGATATATTGACCCAGAAGGTTTTATTTGCAGGGGTGAGAAAATTGTATACTCCTACAATCCCCAATACTAATGTTCATTGTGAATGCATAGAGGAAGATGCAACAAGAAATATCTTGGATGAAGATGATATTTAGACAAGGAGATTAAGGATTCAAGAACTCTTAAATCTTGAGAGAAAAATAAAGAGAAATGGGATGGCTTTTGGGGGTTTTTACCTTGATCTCCCATATTTTGAAAAGATTAAAGCCATGATAGACAACTATTATGTGCTCATAGAACAACTTGATACTATTCTTGACAAAAAAGGTGCCCAAGGACCTGATGATTCAGAATCTGAATATGGAAGTAGTAGTGACAGTGATTATGCACATATTAATAGGTATGCTCCATCACAACAACATATTGCTAAAGTGCCACAGCTGCAAGGAACAGAGGGCCACATTGTGGATTTGACAATAGTGACACAACCTGATGATGTGGAGCCTACTGCTAACAGGCAAAAATTAGAAATAGGTCAACCTTCAATTGAATGTCAAAATAAGAAAAAGGATAAGGCTAAAGCCCTAGTACTTGGCAATAGGTTATATGATCATAACCTGAGAAAAGCAATAATGGAGGGCAAGAAGAAACAACCTAATTTAGAGGATAAGGTTGAATTGCCTCTTAAGGCCTATATTGATGAAAGACTAATTCATGAACAAGAATTTTTGAATGATGACAACTTTGTGAAAATTGAGGAGTTTAAAGACTTCCTGAGATGGTATAAGAAAGAGAAAATAAGAGCTCAACTGACAGTTGATGGTAAGGAGACCATAACAAATGAGGCATTGGTGGCTCTACAAACTTATGATCCTAAAAGTGAGGACATCTCACTTGAGGATGCCAGGAAATTGGTGCTAGGCAGTGGAATATTATTGGCTGAGGGCTGGGATTTAGCATCTGCCTTCATAATTGACCAAATTAGAAAACAACTAGATCTCAAAATGGCTACTGACGTTCAGATAGGAGATGTGATAAAAGGATTTGGGTATAGCCCAAAGTCTTAGGCCTTTGCAATGTGGAGCCTGTGCCCGAAAGATCAAAAGCCCCGAGTGGTAAACATCTTGGAGAATATGGTGGGTAGTCAGATGGTGTGGACAATGCAAAATATAGGGGATTTAGAGATATCTCAAATCATGACACACTGGGCTCACTTGAATGAAGACAAAACTAAATGATTGTCTAATAAGTGTAGCACATTGTTAGAAGAGACTAGTGCATTGCAAAAGATAGAGAATTATACCGAATACAAGTACACCAACAAGATCAGGTGATAGAGAGATTAATGAAAGAATTGGAAGAGAAGCCTGAGGTGATGTATGTACCTATGCAACCACAGCCCTTGCAAATTAAAGACAAGGCAAATTCTGAAGAGGTGCTTGAGGAAAAGGCTAAGGAAGAGAAAGGAATTGCAATTGCTTTCAGAGCATTAAGAGGAGTGTTACAACATAGAATTGAAATTCTGAAAGATAAAACTGATGTTTTAATCAATGCCTACAACAAGTTGCCAGCTTTGCATACAGAGGTGATGGGGCATCTGACTATCCTAAACCCCTATTTTACTAAGTGGTCTACTAGGGTGCAATTATTTGAGAAGCTAGCATCTTTGCAAGCCCTAAGATCAAATTTTCTAGAAATAGTGATAGAAGTTGAAGATGAGATCAAAAGAGTTAATATTGCTCTCTCATTCTTTAAAGGCAAATTGAATCAAATTGAGGTAAAATTAAGCCTTTTTTTTGATAATTTTAATAGATTTATTCCTTCCTTAAGGGGATATGATGATCAAGTAAAGGCCTTAGATGCCTGGAGGAGTGAATTTGACAGCAAAATTCCTAGTGATGAGGCATTTGTTTTAGGGATGGATGTGGATGTAGAAGGGTTCAATAAGATATTGGACGAAGCTTTCAAGGCACAAACTGACATCAACAAGTTTCTAGTAGATATCAAGAATATCACTGATGTAAGATGGGATAGACAAAAGGTCTAGATACAGAGTACTCAAGACTTCAAGTGGCCATCAGATGATGAAGTGAAAGCATGGGAGTTGAGGACCATGCCCAAGAGAAAGAAGCCTACAGTTGAAGAAGAAATCTTGGATGATGAGTAAGGGTGACTACTTGGTGCCTCACTATTGAAGATGAAGAGGACAGTTATTACAAAAGGAGAATGTAGGTGAATCTAAAATCATGGTCAACCAAACTCGACATAACTATTTCCATGTACTATGTATACTATCAGATTCAAGTCGCTAGATCGGGAGAAGAATAAAGAATATCTGTTTCCATCTTTTTGACTTGGTCATTCCACCGCTTCTTCTCTCTCTTTCTTTTTTATCTCTTCTGTAGTTTTATGGTTAGGTTTTGTAAGACCATCCGAAGCTTGTAGCATCCTTTTGAAAAGGATTCCAAGATGGTTGAAGACCTATATATGGAAGAGAGTTGTATTTTAACAAAAGGATGAAATATATTGTAAAAATCAGTCTTTCTAAATCTGTGTCTATGTTCTTTCAAGCTTCAAATATTTTTCATCTATGAAAGAAGGATTACATCAATAAAATACAGTGCAATTTTACTCTTCTCTATTGTTGTCTCTTTATTTCCTATGTATGCTTTTTTATGCTTAAGATTGTAAGGCACTCTGAAGAATTTTGGTTACAAGGTGACTATCTAATTACTTGCAAGTTTCTT
>MU226347.1:771083-783749 GCA_018584345.1 Thuja plicata
ATGAAGAAGGACCTTATCCAGTCCTTAGCAATTAGGCTTTTCTTGTCTCTGAATCAGAATTAGAAGGTACAGGGTTCAAATAGACATTTCAAGCATTGTGGTTCATACAAGAAAAATCCCTAACAGAGATGATTGTGTATTCAGTTGCATTCACCTTGCTTTCAAAATTCCAAAACATGAAGAGCTAATTAATCTGACAGAGAGAAAATTCAGAGAATTACAGTGTTTTCTATTGTTTAAATCTCATTATTTTTAGAGAATTATGCACAGGACAGTAAGTGAATCTCAGTGGTAGATTTGTTTCAATATCGGTAAAGAAAAGGAGATTCAAATATTGTAAACATGAGTAGAGCGATCATTGTAGCCTTGACCAGTGCTGGAAGTGAGAAGGTGGAAGACAAGGCCAAGGGAAAAGTAAATTATTTAGACGAATTCCTCAGACTGCTTCCTGGTTCGACTCAGAACAAAAGAGCAAATTCAAATATGCTCATTGATGATTATCAAGATATATGAGATGCTGACACTCTAGGAACAATAGGTTTTTCACTTTTCAATTATTTTTATAAGAATTCTGATAAGGCTATTCCAGTGTCAAACCCTTGGACCTGTGGTTTAGCCAGATTAATTGTTCCTGATGTCTACGTAGATGTAGACTGTTTCCTAGACCTGGCCAGTCATTATGATGTTTTGTCCAAAACAATAAAAAGGAATGATGGCACTGCCCTACTGATACTAAAGAGAAATTCATTCATGCAAGCCTTTGTTTTATATAGCACTATGTCTACCAGAATTGACATGACAAAGCAGCAACAAAGATATATTTTGAAGCCTGGAATTGCTAGATGCTAGTTGCTGAAACATATGCTGAAAGAAGTGAGGAAATATTTAGATCCTATGTCTAGGACCAACCCATATTATTACAAGGATTTACACTTCTACATCAAGTATGTTCCCTATGCCCTATGTAGAGTGCTAGGAATAGATAGTGATGCAGAGAAGATCAGTGTAGGCATTTTGATGATGGTGTTGGACCTACAAGAGGTCCATTCAAATACTAGTTATGATTACATTCAACATATCATTGATGAAATGCATGAGGGTTTCATTGCAACTCAGAAGAAGATGAAAGACCCCAAGGATAAGAAGCCCAAGTTCTTGCACTACTCCATTCTTATGCATCTCTTGTTGCATTTCAATTTTGTAATTATGGATTTGGGTAATTTAGCCCCTCAGAGGTTTTACCAAGAAGGACCAAATCCTATCTAATTTTGGGTGAGGGTTTGGAATTACATGTCCAAGGACTGTGATTATTGTGCTTTTTAGAATTGGATTGTGTATCCAATAGTACAAAGTTTGGGAATCAGCAGAACAAGAATCCTATTGAAGATTTTGCAACTGCTTAGGCCATGTGACTACACAGATAGGTGGGAAGGAAAGAATAATTGGGGTGATTTCTTCTTGGAAGAAAATTATACAATCATCAGGGTATATGGGTGTATTCACCCACCTCATCTGTTACCATATTATGTACCATCAAGAGTGGCTGCAATGGAGTTTATATGGCAGCTATTGTTGACAGACAATGAGCATTTTGCGCCACACAAGAAGGGGACTTTGACCCCTAGGAAATTCAAAATTTTTAACTTTATAATTGGCAAAGGTGCTATTAATGCAATGGGCCAATGGCTAGATGGATGCATAATGGGGGTAGCCCCTTATAGATATATTGACCCAGAAGGTTTTATGGAAGGGGTGAGAAAATTGTATACTCCTACAATCCCCAATACTAATGTTCACTGTGAATGCATAAAGGAAGATGCAACAAGAAACATCTTGGATGAAGATGATATTCAGACAAGGAGATTGAGGATTCAAGAACTCTTAAATATTGAGAGACAAATAAAGAGAAATGGGATGGCTTTTGGGGGTTTTTACCCTGATCTCCCATATTTTGACAAGATTAAAGCCATGATAGACAACTATTATGTGCTCATAGAATAGCTTGATACTGTTCTTGACAAAAAAGGTGCCCAAGGACCTGATCATTCAGAATCTGAATATGGCAGCAGTAGTGATAGTGATTATGCATGTCCTACTAGGTATGCTCCATCACAAAAAGATATTGCTGAAGTGCCATAGCTGCAAGGAACAAAGGGCCACATTTTGGATTTGACAATAGTGACACAACCTGATGATGTGGAGTCTACTTCTAAGAGGAAAAAATTAGAAATAGGTCAACCTTCAATTGAAGGGCAAAATAAGAAAAAGGATAAGGCTAAAACCCTAGTACCTGGCAATAGGTTATATGATCATAACCTGAGAAAAAAAATTAGGGAGGGAAAGAAGCAACAACCTGATTTAGAGGATGAGGTTGAATTGCCTCTTAAGGCCTATGTTGATGAAAGACTAATTCATGAACAAGAATTTTTGAATGATGACAACTTTGTAAAAACTGAGGAGTTTAAAGACTTCCTGAGATGGTATAAGAAAGAGCAAATAAGAGCTCAACTAATAGTTGATGGTAAGGAGACCATAACAAATGAGGCATTGGTGGCTCTACAAACTTATGATCTTTAAAGTGAGGACATATCACCAGAGGATGCCAGGAAATTGGTGCTAGGAAGTGGAATATTATTGGTTGAGGGCTGGGATTTAGCATCTGCCTTCATAATTGACCAAATTAGAAAATAGCGAGATCTCAAAATGGCTAGTGAAGTTCAGATGGGAGATTTGATAAAAGGATTTGGGTATAGCCCAAAGTCTTAGGCCTTTGCAATGTGGAGCCTGTGCCCAAACGATCAAAATCCCCAAGTGGTAAACATCCAAGAAAATATGGTGGGTAGTCAGATGGTGTGGACAATGCAAAATATAGGGGATTTGGAGATATCCTAAATCATGACACATTGGGCTCACTTGAATGAAGACAAAACTAAACAATTGTCTGATAAGTGTAGCACATTGTTAGAAGAGACCAGTGCATTGGCAAAAGATAGAGAATTATGTTGAATACAAGTACACCAGCAAGATCAGGTGATAAAGAGATTAATGAAAGAATTGGAAGAGAAGCCTGAGGTGATGTATGTACCTATGCAACCACAGCCCCTGAAAATTGAAGACAAGGAAAAGTTTGAAGAGGTGGTTGAGGAAAAGGCTGAGGAAGAGAAAGGAAATGCAATTACTTTAAGAGCATTAAGAGGAGTGTTACAACATAGAATTGAAATTCTGAAAGATAAAACTGATGTTGTACTCAATGCCTACAACAAGTTGCCAGCTTTGCATATAGAGGTGATGGGGAATCTGACTATCCTAAACCCCTATTTTACTAAGTGGTCTACTAGGGTGAAATTATTTGAGAAGCTAGCATCTTTGCAAGCACTGAGATCAGATTTCCTGGAAATAGTGATAGAGTTAATATTGCTCTCTCATTCTTTAAAGGCAAATTGAATCAAATTGAGGTAAAATTAAGCCTTTTTTCTGATAATTTTAATAGATTTATTCCTTCCTTAAGGGGAGATAATGATCAAGTAAAGGCCTTAGATGCCTGGAGGAGTGAATTTGACAGCAAAATGCCTAGTGATGAGGTATTTATTTTGGTGACACATGTGGATGTAGAAGGGTTCAATAAGATATTGGATGAAGCTTTCAATGCAGAAACTGAAATCAACAAGTTTCTAGTAGATGTCAAGAATATCACTGATGCACGATGGGATAGACAAAAGGTCCAGATACAGAGTGCTTAGGACTTCAAGTGGCCATTAGATGATGAAGTGAAAGCATGGGAGTTGATGACCATGCCCAAGAGAAAGAAGCCAACAATTGAAGAAGAAATCTTGGACGATGAGTAAGGGTGATTACTTGGCGCCTCACTATTGAAGATGAAGAGGAAATTTATTGCAAAAGGAGAATGTAGGTGAATCCAAAAGCATGGTCATCTAGACTCAACATAAATACTACCATCTACTATGTATACTATCAGATTCAAGTCGCTAGATTGGGAGAAGAACAAAGAATATCTGTTTCCATCTTTTTGACTTGGTCATTCCACCGCTTCTTCTCTCTTTCTTTTTTATCTCTTCTATAGTTTTAGGGTTAGGTTTTCTAACACCATCCAAAGCTTGTAACATCCTTTTGAAAAGGATTCCAAGATGGTTGAAGAGCTATATATAGAAGAGAGTTGTATTTTAACAAAAGGATGAAATATATTGTAAAAATCAATCTTTCTAAATCTGTGTTTGTGTTCTTTCAAGCTTCAAAGCTTTTTCATGTATGAAAGAAGGATTACATCAATAAAATACGGTGAAATTTTACTCTTCTCTATTATTGTCTATTTATTTCCTATGTATGCTTTTTTATGCTTAAGATTGTAAGGCACTCTAAAGCATTTTGGTTACAAGGTGACTATCTAATTGCTTGCAAGTTTCTTTCATGCAAAGAACTATGTTTTGTGAGTGTTTTTAGGAAGCATATAAGTATTTAAAGATTTGATACAGTATTTTAGAGGTAATAAGATAATTTGTAAGGTAACTTATTCTAATTGCATGTAGGTTGTAAGGCAGCTTACAGTGTTTTGTTTTTGTGAGACTTCAAGCTTTTGACTCTGTAACCCAAAGGATAGGCATTGATCTAGATCTGGGTCTGATAATCTATCATCATGTAAGTTTTCAAAACATTCAAAATTATTTCAAACATACCTGTTACTAAAACATATGAGCTGAACTCATCAAGGACTTATATCAACAGGATATTGTCCATTTTGTTGATTCCTTGCATAGTGAATCATTAGGTTATCCCTCCTAAAGAGAAAAGGAAGAAGGATGCAAATCCTTGTCTCATTGTTTTATGTTCTCAAAACCATAGCCTGGCTTATAGTACTCTATTTTAAGTTAGTCATTGCAATCTCTAAAGTGTTCTATAAATTGTCATAGTGAGGTTTTAGGTACATAACCAGTGAATGAATCAATCCACTAAATACATAGGCTGAAGTATTAGTAATCCTTAAAAGGTAAAACCTGCCTGAGTCTGTGGAGCTCAAAAACAAAGGAGGATATTATCCAATCCTTATCAATTAGCCTTTCTCTTTCCTAGAAGAGGTTGCATCCAAGTATACCAGGTACATTGTCATCATTAGGTAAGTATTGCAAGAAAAAGTGCTAAGAAAAGTGACTGGTAAATACTATTTATACCTTTAGGGTAAATAAATATTGATTTCCTTCCACAAAATCCAGAACATGCAAACCTTTGGACTATGGGTCCAGGAATTCCATGCAGCCACACCTTCTCATAAAAGAAGACATGATGACAGAGAATCCTGGAGTCTGGTGTCCAACTGACTCAAATAGACAAGCACAGTTCAGGACTAGGTCCCGAAGGAAAGATAACAAAAAGAAAATGAAAATGACCCTCGCAGAAGAAAAGCCCAGAGGGGAACAAAAGGAAACAAAAGAAAAAAAGGAAAAAGTGAAAGTGAAAAAGGGGGACCCAACATTTTTTACACATAATGTAGGGATGGGTATGCATGGCATAACAAATGGTGATCCACTAGGACGAAAAGCTTAGCACATTTGAGAACTTTAGAATCTCTGGTTAGCAAAACCAAAATCAATCTTTACCTGGAGCATGTTTCTTGCAAAGTGCAAGGTGTCTGAGAAAATTGGACTCGTCATTGATTTAATCTTTTAGTCTTTCATTAGCTGTGAGGTGTGTGCTTTGAAAGAAAATCAAGCCGATGATTTCCAAGAGCAGTAGAGAGGAGGCACTAAATAAATTAGACCAAAGTCATCCTATCTTGCATGTTTTCCAAGGATACCAAAATTCTCTATTCTTTAGTTCATTTATTTTCTTTTCTTTTGAGGATGGGAAGTGGTACTCCTTTCACTATGAACCTTAAGCTTAGCTAATTTTAATGGAGGTACTTCTTTCACCTCGCCACCCATTTTAAATTGCCAAATAGGAGAGAATGTTCCAGACCCGAGATATTTTTATGATTTTTAGACTTGTTCGACAACCAGTGCAACTGATCTACCCTCAAGGATCATGTGATTACTTGCTGCTTAGATTTTCTATTAATTGATATCTAGACTTTCAAGATATGAACTTGATGAAGATTACTCATAACCTGTTACCATACACTCAAAACAATTTCGGAGTGCAAAACAATTCCACCATGCTAACAATAGATTCCAAACTACCCAAAATGAACAAGGTACCATCCTAGGGGCTAGATGTTATGCAAAGAATACCTGCCTATGAGAGGAAGACAACATGCTAGGAGCCTGAAAAACACACACAAAACAAAAGAAAGCCAAAAATGAAGGCAAATGCAAAAAAGGGAAGGTGGTCCCGGGGGACGGCCGACAAACTATTTACAAGGTATTCCAATGGAACACAAGGAAAGGTATTTACGAACATGAACTTTACATAAAATACAACTTTGGGAAAAATCACCACCCACATTACTCAAAATAGTGCTTGAGAAACTATCCATTGATAGGAAATCAGATGACTTATTCAGTCATGGTATTGAGGTGATAAGTATTTGCCCCGCAAATCTCAAATATCAGATATGGTCCAAGCCTGAGCCGCTGAAACTTAGTGTGCTTTCCCTTCTTTTCCTGGGCTTTATCCCATAAGAGGACCAAGTATGAAATCTGAAAGGCCTTATATTGGGCTCTTCGATCAAACATTCATTTAACTACTGCTTGGTGACGCGCAAAGTGTTCCAATGCCGCATCTCATTGTTCCTCCATTCTCACTAGGTTCAGAAGCTGAACTTCCACAATGTTGTCCCGGTTGCTGAATTCCTGCATGAACTATAGTATCGGGATCTGTAAGTTGATGGGGAATACTAGATTCTAGCCATAAACCAGGTGAAATGGGGATATCCACAAGGCTTCCTTTATTCTGATACGATCCGCCTAGAGGGTGAACCTAAGCTTTTGGTTCTAGTCCCGGGGGTTTTATTCTAACAAGTGTTTAATCACCTCAAGTAGATTTTTGTTGGTAGATTTAGCCACACCATTACCCTAGGGGTAATAGTTACTGGAGAAATTCAGGTTGATCTTTCTCTCATAGGTCCATTCGAGTAACTGTGCCGAATAAAATGCCAGACCATTGTCACACACTATAGCGAATGACATTCTGAAATGGGTGACTATGTTTTCTTCCAAGAATTTGATTACCACATCTACCATGTTGTTTTTGCAAGGAATAGCCTCAAACCACCAGGTGCAATAATCCGTAGCAGTCAAAATGTATCAGTGGTTGGCAGATGAGTTGGGGTTGATTTCGCTGATAAAATCAAATGCCCATTGGGTGAAGGGTCTAACCTCAAAGACCAGCTGCAAAGGTATGGCTGGGTTCTGCTCATGATGTGCCACCATTTGGGTTCTGCTCATGATGTGCCACCATTTGGCAAGTGTGACATCTCCTAACGTGAGTGTAGACATCCTTAAAGATGTAGGGCCGATAGTATTTAGCTTAGAGAATCTGGTGGACAGTGGCATCAGCTGAGCCATGCCCAGTTCCAAACTGCCTCGTATCTTCATGATCTCTTTCTTCCACTATCTGGTCCTCGAAAACACCAACATTGGCCATGAAGGCTAGAATATGTTGATCATCCTCAAAGACCTAAAAGTGGGTGATATTGTTCGGGATGGATGGGGTGGGTACCATCTCAATAGAGAACTTCTGGAGCCAGGAGCTAGCCATTGGCTCAAGGGTGTTGGAAGATATGACAAGGGCATCCAAAATGTAAATGTGTTTTCAAGGAATGAGTTCAATTTTGAAGGCATCAAAATCTTCAATGAGGCTCCATGCTCGATTGTGGTATGTAGCTAGCCTTTTCTTGTGACAAGTGTATTGGTTCCAGACCTATTTAACAATCAACTCCAAATCACCCATTGCCTAGAGGTGGGTGATTCCCTTTCTTAATGTGAACAAGAGCCCAAGGACCAAGGTCTCATATTCCATGATGTTGTTTGTGCAGTTAAAATGCAACCTGTAAGATGTGAGGAAGGAGTTCCCCTATGGGTTGATCAATTCCACTCTGGCCTCGCAGTGGAATAACAGATATTGATGCATGCTAATACTTTTGGACAGGTGCAAAATGGTGGTGAATTCCCTAGAGTCCCTAAAATATTGTTTTTTTTAATCATATTATGTATTAACGGTTCTCCGGTCTTGCAGATTGAAGATAGTCTGATCAAAATATTTGAAGTGAACACTCCTCCTGATAGTCTGAAGCTTCCAAGTACCTCCACCTAGGCGGCCACAAAAACTAAGGCCAAAAATATTCTGGCCAAACTACCACTAACTCACTCTGAGACTGGGTCCCAGAGGCAAGAGAGCAAAAAAAAAAAAAAACCAACCCTCGTGTAAGCAAAGCCTAGAGGAGAAAAAAAAGGAAACAAAAGAAACAAAGTAAAAAGTGAAAGTGGAAAGGGGGACCCAACATTTTGCCCACAAAATGTAGGGACGGGTATGCAGGGCATAACACAATATAAAGAAATAGAAGAGACTCATCTATCACATTCAGATGATCAGTATTATCTCAAAGGATCTCATTCAGAAAATCAGAGTAGCATAAAAGATCATCCACTGGTTCATCCTAACAAGTGTATCAGAAAAATCCTTTAACCAGGTGGACTTAATAGTCCTTACCAAATTTCCTAACAGAGTTGCATACTTAATTGTATTGTACAAATCCTTTCACAAGGTGGAACTAATAGCCCTTATTTCTCCTAATAGGGAAGACCATCAAAAGTTGTCAATTGTAAGCTTTAACAGGATAAATTTATACTGCAGTACTAAATCTTGTGGGTACCATCCCCACCCCAGTTTTACTTTCTATTTGGAAGATTTCTGGGTAACCAAATATTGTGTCAAGTGTTATGGATTTTTATTTATTTTTTGTTTCATTCATGCAATTAGATTAGTCAATCTAATAACAGATAAAAGAGAATAAGTTTTATTGGTTCCTGATTCAACCCCCCTCCCCCCCTCTCAGTCACCTAGCCTCAATATATTTCTAACAGGGAAAACATCTCACCATAGTCAATGCCTTCTTCTTGTGCATAACCTTTGCATACCTGTATATCCTTGTTTCTTATGACTTCTCAATGCTCATTTAGCTTATTTCTAAATACGCACTTGGTTCCAATAACATTCTTGTCCTTTGGTCTAAGTACTAGTGTCCAAGTTTTGTTCTTCTCTATTTTCTCAATTTCTTTATTCGTGGCATGTATCCAATCTTCATTATCCCAAGCATATTTAACTGATTTGGGCTCAAATTCACATAATAAACATGTCTGATTTTTAATTTTCTTCTTGTCATGACCTATGAATATTTTTCTCTAATGATTTGATCTGGTTTATGATGTCTTCTTACATTTTTAGCTAGTGTAGGTTCTTCGCTCCTTTCTTCTTGTTGTTGGTCTTCAGATTCACCTTGCAAATTCTCTTTAGGTTCATTTTGTGTCTTTGTTTCTTCTTTTGATTTCTCAGTAGTTACCTCCTGATGTTTGACAACTTATTTCTATGACTCGGTAGTTTCTTGTTGTTGCTCAGTAGCTTCTTTGTTTGGTTCAGGTGAATTTCTTGGGCTCTCCTTTGTTCATGTATACGAAAGATATAATCTTTAGGTTCTTGCTTGCATTCAACTTCATTCTTTTCTACATATTCATAAATTCTAACATTTGCACTTTCCACAACTTTGTTAGTGTTATAATTCAAACACTTATACAATTTTCTCTTAGTGGAATAACCTAGGAATATGCCTTCATCACTCTTAGCATCAAGTTTTCCATTTCTATTGTCCTTCAATATATAACATTTGCTTCAAAAAACTTTAAAGTATTTTACATTAGCTGCATAACCATACCATAACTCATAAGGTGTAACATCAGTACCTTTCTTGACTTGTACTCAGTTCAAGGTATAGAATTTTGTACTTACATATTCTCTCGAGTACTTTTGTGAAATATTTTTCTCTATCATCAGTGTTCTAGCACAATCTACTATTGATCTATTCCTTCTCTCAGCTATGCCATTCTGTGGGGGAGTTCTTGGAGCAAACATTTGTGTTTTGATTCCTCTATCATTACAAAATAATTTTAACTTATTAGATATAAACTCTCCTCTTCTATTAGATCTTAGACATCTCAAGCTCTTACCTGTTTCTTTTTCAACTTTTTTGAAATACCCCTTAAACAACTGAAAGGCATCCAATTTTTCTTTGAAAAACATCACAGTCATCATTCTAGAGTAATCAAATCAACAAATAGAATGAAATATTTATCACCATAGTAGCTTTGCACATCAATAAGTCCACAAAGGTCAGTATGAACCAATTCAAAAATATCATCAGAAGTATAGGTTTTTCTCTAATAACTAGAATTTGTGATTTTGCCCAACTAACATTGTTTAAACATCACTTTATCAGGTTTCTTCAATCTTGGTAACCCTCTTACTCTTTTAATCTTACTAATGTTTACCAAATTGTCAAAGTTCACATGAAACGACCTTCTATGCCATAACCATACATTATCATATTGTAAACACAAACATGCCTCATCAGATATATCTAGATTGAAGAAAATACCTCTTTTCTATTCTCCAGTTCCAATTAGTTCACCAGTAGCATCAAAGACTTTAGCCTTTTTGTGATGGAATTCAACTCAGTATCCAGAAGTGTTCACTAAGAAACACTCAACAAGTTACAATTCAGTCCTTCAACCCAATACACATTGTCACATGTGATCTTATCAGTCAATTTTATTGATCATTTTCCTTTCACAAGACATAGTGTATCATTACCAAACTTAACACTAACACCTTTGAAATGATTTAAGGTTTCGAACTTACTTTTATCACTATTCATGTAATGTGAGAAACAACTATCAATTATCCATCTATCATCTTTACTCATATATAAATAAGTGCAGTTTTCTTATCCTCATCAGAATCATCTTTCATAGCAACATAAACAATTTCTATATCATGGTCATCAGATTTATCATCTTCACTAACAGTTTCTTCTTCAACTATATAGAAAGATTTCTTACCTTTGTCCTTATATTCCTTATACCTTCTGAAATCTCTATCATCCCTTTTGTCTTTGTACTTGTTTTATCTTCTTTCATCCTTGTCATTCCTGTTAGGGCATCTTGCTACAATATGGCCAACTTTGTTACATGAAAATTAGATTATAGGAAGTTTACCTTTGAATTTTCCTTTTTCTCTCGGTAGTCTTCTAGCCATAAGTGCCTTAAGTTCATCAAGATCATCATCAGAAGTGTCACTATCACTATTCACATGTCTTTCTTTTCCTTTCTTTGTATTAAGAAGAGTCAATTGTGGTTTGAATGCAAAATCAACATTGTGAGAGGTGAAATTATCAAAATTTGATAACTCAAAAGTAGTAAGTCTACCAACTAAACCTTCCAGAGTTAAGTTGTTAATAGGAGTACATCTTAGTTCTTGTATTGAAGAAACTCTAATAGCGTAGATATGAAGTAGGGTTCTCAATACCTTGCTAATAATAGTATCATCAGCAATAGTTCCATTAGCTCCTCTAATAGCATTCATAACCTCCTTAACTCAGCTACAATATTGAACAATAGTTTCACCATCTAACATTCTCATTTAATCAAATGTACCACTCAATATTTCAGATTTGGATAGATTAGTACATTTGTATCACCTCCATAAATAGTTTCTAGTGTGTCCCATGTTTATTTTGTAGTTTTACAGTCTTTAATATCTTCAAATTTAGGATAACTTAGGGCTAATGCAATCTTCAACATTTCTTGATTATGTTCTTGTTTTTCCTTCATCTGCTGAGCTATCAACACTGTCGACACATTTATGTAATCATTTTCCACATAGTATTTTGCTTCTTCTCTAATTTTGGCTAGGTGTAAATTCATCAAAATTTTCCATGCAGGGAAGTTCTCCTTGTTCTACCTTGGAACCTCCTTTTTATACATCCTGATCTTTAGCTTCAAGTACCTTCAAACATTTCCTTACAAGCACCACAATGCTCTAATACCAATTATTAGAATGATTTAGAATAACTAGAGGGGGGGGGGGCGTAGAAGTATGAAACTGTGTCACACTTGGGGACCATTTGACATGTTTCAGCCAGACCTGTTTCGGCCGAACATGTTTCAGCCGGACCAGTTTCGACTGGACATACATGCGCACACATGGCGCCAAGTGGCGTCGATGTGGCAGAAGGGTTCCGGCCGAACCTGGTCTGGCCGAACCTGTTTCGGCCATACCAGTTTCGGCCGGAACCCATAAAATCTATATAAACCCCAAAATATGGTTAGAGCGGCTCATTTGCACTGAGCGCCTTCCACGATTTGAGGAGCGGAATAGGAGTACTTCAGCCAAAAATAGGTAGGAATTTTTTTTTGTTTTTTTTAATGTTTTTTCAATGTTTTTTAATGTTTTTTAATTTTGTTATGTTAAATTAATGTAATTTTACTATTATTTGATGTTTTTTGTTTTTATTTTGTTATTTATAATTTTGGAAAATGTAAAATATTGTTTAATGTAGATTTAAATTTATTTTTTAGTTAGAATCATATGTTAGTTAGTTAGTTAATTAATTTAGTTTTATTACATGTTTCAAAACATTAGAAAAATGTTACAAAACATTAGGAA
>MU226347.1:819641-837196 GCA_018584345.1 Thuja plicata
GGTGAATGGGTTGAGAAGGGTTAGAACCCAGGGTAGAAGTGGTTGAGATGGGTTAGGTTAGGGGTTTAAGGGAATATTAATAAGTGAAATAAACTTATTTAATTCATTTAGAAATATAGGAATTAATTATTAAAATAATTAAATTGCTTTTTAATAATTAAAGGACTATAGCCATTTTAATTAAATTAATAGGCTAGGGGAAAGGGTTGGATTGCAAGTGATACTTGATTTAGAGATTTATTTAATTCCTTCATAATTAAATACTATAGCCATGTTTTGAATTTGATTTAATCTGATTGGTCGATATTGATTTGAATTTTATGGCTATAGTAGATAATATAAATCAGTGATAAAAATCACCTAGGACATTAAATTGGTTAAAAGAATTATGCCAAGCAGTAACAGGGTCGTTTGGACATAACTCGAGGGTATGATCACACTTAGGGCAAATAGGGTCTACAGTTGCGACAGACTGAAATTAGGTGGTTACATGTGGTAGCAACAGTTAATTTCTCTAATATTATGTGGTTGAAGATACTACTGAAAGGTATGAAAGAGGAGATCACAAAATTGGTTGTTATATATTGTGATAACACGAGTGTTATTAGTACTTCTAAGAACCCTGTGATGCATTCTAAGACAAAGCATATAGATATCAAGTATCATTACTTGAGAGAGTTAGTTCAAAACAAGGAAGTGAGATTGGAATATGTGCATACTAAGGAACAATTGGTAGACATATTTACAAAAGCACTACCCAAGGATGCTCATGAGTGTCTGTGAGGTAAATTAGGAGTGATTCCCCTAACTAAGGCTAATTAGTTCAGAATGGAAGTGTTGCATAAAATGTTGAATTCAGAATATTCGACACATTGATGCACGGGAGTTAAACTTTAGGAAGCTGTCTAAAGCCATGAAAGAAAGACAAGGACAGAAAAAGGTTCAGTCATAAGAAAGATGAAAGGAACAACATGATACTAAGTTAGAACTGAAGAATCTGCATAAAGGAGATGTCAACATCTTTGGCATTATTGTCAAAGAGGGAGAATTTACTACTTAGAGAAAAAGGGAGAGATTACAGAAAGAGGGAGACTAAAGATGAACATAAATAGAAAGATTTCACTATGACTATAGACATAGAGGGAGAAATTTTTTAAAATCAGAATGAAGCTAAAGACATTAATGAATATTTATTCATATCAAGGAACACAGGCATACATTTTTGGATTGTATGGTAACTATACTTATGAAATTATTGTTTTAAAGTTTAGTGTTGCCATCAATGCCAAAGAGGGATATTGTTGGAAAGCTACAATGTAAACAATTGTTGTTTTGTCATTGATGTCAAACCTTAACTGCTGAGACTATTTATATCTATTTGAGTAGCATATCTATTGATTACTGAAGAAGATTTGAAGGCAAGGATAACAAGAAGACCAAGTGAAATGGTTGAGTTATGAGAAATTACAAGGGTACTTGATCACTTGGCAAATTCACAAGGTAATGTGTTGTTTATCTATAACACTAAGATGAAGATGTCAGATAGTATATGTTGAGTGAATTTTTTTTCAATCAAGCACCAGCCTATGCCAATCATAATTTCTAATGCCGACCAAGTGCCAATAAATTACCAGCGAAAATAGTGATGAACAAGTGGAAGAACACAGTGTTGGTCGAGCGCTAGTATTTTGGTAAATGTTGAGATTTGAGATCTCTGTCTGACATAATTGAATTTATTGGGATATGGAAAGTTAATTAAGGATAAGCATGAATGGTCCACATTATTTAACGCATGGGTAACCATAATTAATACATGGTTTCAAGATTTAATTAGTGATTGCTTTGGAGAAGTAAATTAAATATAAATGATGGAAAGATCCATTGTATCCAACCTAACCTAAGATCTACGATCTTGCTTAAGATGAAAATATTTATTTTACCTAGATGAAGAGGTATAAGATAACCTCGAGGGGTTATTCAAGTTGTGAGATATATGTGCTAAGTGTATGCAAGAGGATTGCATGGTTAATTGACTGATTGGCATGATCTAGCACAAAAGGCTGAGTAGAGAAGTAGAGGATTGCGATAGTGATTGCTTGACAGACTTCCAAGTAGATTTGAAGATTGAAATGAGAATGGAAGTCACTTAGTGAATTAGCATTAGAGCTGAACTAGATCTGGATTTGCAAAGTAAGTTTTATGTATTAGATCACACCTATTGATTACTTTCTAACCATTGTATCAATCAAAATCCTTTAACCATGTTGACCTAACAGTCATTCTATAAATCCTTTGAGAAAGGTGACATTCAGGTGGAATGTTCTAAGTCCTCTAGCAAGTCCACTCCTGACGTGGTGATTAAATCCTTTAACTAGGTCACATTTAGAAATGTGTTTTGTAACCCTTAACAGGGTTGGCTCCTAGAAGAGCTCACATCAGAAGAGTAAAAATTTGGTAGCATGTTACTAGTGGTTTTTCCCAAATTGTGTTTCCACGTTAAATCTTAGTGTCAACTTGTTTGAATGTTTATGTTGTGTTTTACTGATAATTTTCTACAAGCTGATTACATTTGAACAGTAAACTACATATTTATGTTGTTGATTTATGCTGTTGCTATCGAACAGGTCTGAGTTGTCTAAAGTGCTATAAAGCTTCAATTGGTACATATAGACATGTGGATAACTGATTCACTCCCCCCTCTAAGTTATTCTAAATTCATTTGAACACCTATACAGAATTTAACTATGGCCTGCTCCTTTAAAACAATGTTTTAAGTATCACTTACCCAAGATACCTTATATGGATTATCCATTGGAAACTTCTTCAATCCTAGTTTATTAACCATTTCATATGACACCAAATTTTCAAAGGAACCAGAGGTTATTATCATCTTACAAATCTTACCATTTCTCATACAATTTTTCCTAAAGATGGATTCTTTTACCTCCTTTTGGTGTTGCATTCCTCTTCTCACCATCAAGAATTCACCCTCTAAGATTGGATCTACAATATAGGACTTATTTTCCTCCTCTTCTCCCTGGGTTAAGGTTTCTCTCTTCTCCACCTTCTTTAAATCCACTCCTTTCTCAGGGAACTTGTAGGATTGATGCCCTACTACTCCACATGTGAAGCATGTACCTGTGAAGACACCATTACCCCTTCCATACCTATTACCTCCTCTAGGCTTAGACAAACCCACAACTTCCTTGCCCTTGTCATCAAAATTATATATTTTTCCTTCATTGGACCTGCCTCCTCTTCCTCTAATGGATTTTCCTCTTCCATTACCCTGCCTTTCCTTTTTTCTCTTCAATTTATCTTCAGTCTTCATGCCCAACTTGAAACAGTCCTCCAACGTCCTAGGAGTATCCATGCTCATCTCATCCTGTATGTTATACCTCAACCCACCAAGGTATCTAGCAACCTTTTCCTCTACATCCTCATCATGCTCCACCATAATGTCTAGTTTATGAAACTCCTCAGTGTACTTAGTGACATCCATGCCCTTTTTCTTCAAACCTTGCATCCTCTTGTAAAGCCACACCTTGTAATCTTCAGGAAAGAATTTGTCCTTCATTCTCTCCATCATCCTTGGCCAAGAAGAGATATTTGACCAACCCTTCTTTATCCTATTAGTTTGTAGGTTATCCCACCACAATAAAGCATGTCCTTTCAACCTAGAATTTTCTATCTTCACCTTCATCCTCTCTTTAACACCGTCACAATCAAAACAATTCTCCAGGGCACTGAACCAATCAAGTAAAAACTCATCATCCATCCTCCCATCAAACATAGGAAGTTCACCTCTTACTTTGGACTCACCAACTCTTACTGCCTTCAAGATCATTTCTAACCTTGCATCTTTAGGATCCAATGGTTCCACCCTTATGTCAAATCCTTCTTGACCACCATGTTCTTCTCTCTATTCATATCTATTCACAAGACTTGTTAATCTCCCCACTTCTTCTCTCAAATTCTTATTTTTTCCCATTTGTTCCCTAAAAAGTTTACCAAGTTCTGCATTGGTGACCCTCTAAGTTATCTCATCTCCTTGACCTTCTGACATCTTAAAGAAGACCTTCTACACTGGGACACACAAGGAGGGATAGGCACTTCAAGGCTTCAAGAATGGAACCAATACACAAAATAATTCAAAGGAATATTCTCCTTCACCCTAGGATACTCCTAGGCTCTGATAACAATTGATGGAGAGTGGAAAACAAAGGTGGTGGATAGATGACAACAAATGTTCAAGTTTGAGAGGCTTGGACACTATAACTCTACTAGCCTCTAAGGTATACAAATAGCCCAAACAAACCCAAATGACTCCAATACCTTTACAAATGCCAAGGTGAATGATAAGGGAATAAAAAATTCAGATTCAACAAGAATCAATCACTTTTGAGGTTCTTTAGAACACCCAAAAGCCCAAACTTCAAAACTATCCTCAATGCCTAATTGATTTCCTTGTAGGTCAATAGAGACAGAAAATAGACTCTTCCTCCCAACTTTCCCAAAACAATTTTCAAACAAATTTCGGATTCAAATACCATTTTCAGAGTTCTTCTGATGACATGTAACTGATTGAATGTTTAAATATGTTAATTTGATCATCAAAATGCAAAAAGATAATGCAAGAAATTGAATCAGTTAATGGATTGTATTGTCATTGAAGTCAACTTGATATAATATGATCGGTTATATTAAAAGTGTCAAAAGACTTCAGAGAATCAGAGAGATAAAGATTATGCTTTTAGTAATGCATAAAAGACCAGAATTCACTAAGTGACTTCAAACACTGACGGTTAGTGGAACTCAGCAGATAGAGAAAACTGAGAGAAAAGTCACAGTGATGCTTGAGCAATAAAAATGACAAGCATTACCGGTGACAAGAATCACAAGCTTTACCGATGGCCAAAATTATAGTGTTAACTGACAGATAGACAACCCTAAAGTACAGACAACCCCAACGAATAGATAACACCAACGGAGAAGCTTGAGGAGAACTGAAGTATTGACCGAAGCTATCAAATAGTTAAAACACCGAAGTTAACTCAAGTTCATAAATGAAAAAATACTTAGCTGGCAGAGCTAAAGTTAGACTTAACTGGTTGTTAACATTTTTTTCATTGACAAGTTAAAGTTAGAGATAAGTAAGAGATTTAAAGCTATTTTATCCAGTTGGCAAGAAGATTTCTACGAGATAAAACATGAGTTAAGCTTTAAATCAAGATTGGCTAAAATTGTGGATCACACCAAGAACAAGAAAATCAAGAAATGGGAAATGGTGATATCATGTCTATAAAAGAGACAATTTAATTCGTTATTAATTAAGGGGAGTGAATGAGAAAGAGGAAACAAAAGAGAAACTGATGAAGAACAACTTCATATAGTCATGATCAATCAAGCTGAGGAAAGAGCTAAAGATTTCTGTGGACACCAAGCAATAGAGAAGTACAATATCTCCAAGAAGAAAGAAGTGGAGCAAAGGTATTGAAGAGACATATTGATCAGAAAGGTAAAATGAGCTTACAATAGATCTGAAAATCTACAAGTATAAGTTGTAGGTGTGAATAGATCATTTACTATTTTAGTAAAACCATTAATTCAGAAAGTCTCTTAACTGAGAAGGACTTAACAATCCTTTCTATATTGAGATACATCCCAAGGAGTATCAAAAAGTTTGATCATGAAGATAGCATGAGATGCCAGATACCATTTGACAAACCACACTGAGTTTGGTCATAGAAGGTAACATAGAGATTCCCGATATCAAGTGACAAAATATTCTATTTAAATCCTCTAACAAGGTCACACCTAATAGTGTGTTTGTAACCTTTAACAGGGTCGAATCTTCACCGAGCTCACTTCAGAAGAGTGAAAATTTTGGGTTACCGACCCCAAGTGGTTTTTCCCTTAACAGAGTTTCCACGTTAAAAATCCATGTGTCAATGTGTTTATGAGTCATTACCTTAGTGTTTTTCATTACTCAACTAATCTAGATTGATTGGTATACACTAAGAAATTTACTATTTTTAGGTAAATAAAAGAATGCTAATCAGTAAACATAAAGAATAAGGTTTAACAGTGAACTCCGAGAAGTAGTTATTTAATATGATTATTTGAAGGCATACATCTTGTAGGACTGAAGATAACTAGAGGCTTACTATTATGGCACTAAGTTTTTGGGTTGATTTATTGGAATATTTTTTGAGACCACTGATTCACCCCACCCTCTCAGTTATTCTAACATCTTCAACATACTCTAACCTAGACCTAGTTTGTTTTGGACCAAATAGACCAACCACCCACTGTAGCCATGGTTAAGGCTCAAGAATGGTCCAATTTCCAAAGCAAGTGTCAACCAGTCTTATCACAAAGACATCAAACTCTCAACAGTGACTCAATATTCTCAAAAACTAAGGAAAATCCACTTGGATTCATTGCAAGACTTCAAAAAACATTCAATCCCCAATTAGGCTCTCTCTAAGACCTCAAAATCAAGGGTTTGTTCAAAATCATTTCTCCAAGACATTCTAAGTTAGTCTAATGTTTGATTCACCTTTAGACCATCCACATACAACTTTCCAAGTTAGGAAATACCCCTCTCCTTAAGGTAGTTTAGTGGCTGCTATAGCCATGGCACCATTTCTTCATCAATTCTTATACAGTCAGCACTTCCCCTATGGCTTATCCTGCAAATATGGATTATTCCTACATTATAAGGTGTTATTACAATATCATACACCTAATTTATTAATCCCCCAACCAAAGTGTTCACATCATGGGGATGAATCAAGATTCTATTAATGAAACCCTTGCCCAAACAAGGACTGTCACATCACAGTCATCCTTGGGGGCTTTAAATCAATTCAAAACTATTTGGAATGGATTCAAAACTAAGGTATTAAAATTCAACACTATCTATCCAATTCTTTAAACCAAAGATCCATCCAATGCCGATCACAAAAATACAAGAAATTCACTGTTTATTGCTTAAAACAGATACAGTCCAGAATTCCTTCCACCCCAGTCCATACCAGATCTTCTTCTCTTTACAAAAGGGATCCAAACAAGTTTTAACTACCATCCCACAACTTTCCAAACTAATCCCAATCATTTTGGAGGTTTAGAATCTCATAAACAACTCCAAAACCCAATTTCCCACCGAATCCTCAACTAGCCATTGGGATTTGAATTTGAAATTTTCAACTTTAAAATTATTGCATTTTACTTGCCCGACCCAATCAAAATTGGTGGATCTTACATCAAAGGATAAAATTAACTTAATCAAATCCTAATCTACCCTTTTTGACCCTTAGAGATCATCAGGCTCAATTTACAATATTTTTCTCCTAAGGTCATTACTAGGACCTTTACGAGATTTACAAATTTGACCAAATTGATCATTACAAATATTCATTATTTGTTTCAATATATCCAAATTGACAAGTGGGATAGTCCTCTGGAGTTCCTTCATGCTCTATTTTTCCATGCACCTAGGGGTCTTCATTGATGCTCCTGCATCATACACCCCAACTTCAAAAGAGCTCTTGTCCCAAGAGCCAATGCTCCTTGTCCTTAAGCCTCCCATCCTCCTAGATGGTTTTCTGCTTTGTGGTACCTGTGACTTGTGATTCTATTTATGAAGTTCACCTACAATCAAACCATTAGGATCAAAAAATAAATTTGGGCACTTGTTACCATCAATGACAACCTTGCTCCTTGTTGATTGTGGACAATCATGTCTTGCTCCATCAAATGACTTCTTAACATGTTGTAGAGGATAAACCAGAACCTTGGCCTTATCCTTCATGGATATACTCACATCCCTGTTTATCTTTTGCATTAGAGGACACCATAGTGTACCTATCAAGACACCCTTCTTAGTCAGTGCCCTCTTGCATTTAGAATTCTGATTTTTGTCGTCATCAATCACATTCTTCAAGACCATAAGAGATGAATTAGGCTGCAAACAAGTCCCATTATGGTGACTCTTCCTCTTCCCTAGCAATTTCACATACTCATTTTCTCCAAAATAAACAATCCTCTCCATCTCATCACCTGGTAAAGGATTCAAATGAAATTTCACAGCATCTTTATGCACCACATAGACATTAGATGAACCAAAATGAATTGTTTTCCTTCAGGCTTACCAAGGCCTTCCAAGGATTACATGGAAACATGTCATAGGGATGAAATCACATACAAATTTATCCCTATAATCCCCTATAGAGAATTCAACTATGGCCTTCTCCCTTAAAATAATGTTTTGAGTATCACTTACCCAAGATGCCTTATATGACTTATCAATTGGAAACTTCTTCAATCCTAGTTTGTTAACCATTTCATATGACACCAAATTGTCAAAGGAACCAGAAGCTATTATCATCTTACAAATCTTACCATTGCTCATACAATTTTTCCTAAATATGGATGTTTTTACCTCCTTTTGATGTTGCATTCCTCTTCTCACCATAAATAATTCGCCCTCCAATATTTGATCTACATTATATGACTTCTTTTCCTCCTCTTCTCCTTGGGTTAAGGTGACTCTCTTCTCCAAATTATTTAAATCCACTCCTTTCTTAGGGAACTTGTAGGATTGATGCCCTACTACTTCAGATGTGAAACATGTACCTGTGAAGACACCATTACCCCTTCCATACCTATTACCTCCTCTAGGCTTAGACAAACCCACAACTTCCTTTCCCTTGTCATCAATTTGTGTATTTTTCTTTCATTGGACCTACCTCCTCTTCCTCTAATGGATTGTCCTCTTCCATTACCTTGGCTTTCTTTTTTTCTCTTCAATTTATCTTCAACCTTCATGCCCAACTTGAAGCATTCCTCCAATGTCCTAGGAGTAGCCATGCTCATCTCAACCTGTATGTTATACCTAAACCCACCAAGGTATCTAGCAACCTTTTCCTCTACATCCTCATCATGCTCCACCATAATGTCTAGTTTATGAAACTCCTCAGTGTACTTAGTGACATGCGTGTCCTTTTTCTTCAAACCTTGCATCCTCTTGTAAAGCTGCACCTTGTAATCTTCAGGATGGAATTTTTCCTTTATTCTCTCCATCATCCTTGGCCAAGAACATATATCTGACCAACCCTTCTTTATCCTATTAGTTTGTAGGTTATCCCACCACAATAAAGCATGTCCTTTCAACCTGGACTTTTCTATCTTCACCTTCATCCTCTCTTCAACATCATCACAATCAAAACAATTCTCCAGGGCACTGAACCACTCAAGAAGAAACTCATTATCCATCCTCCCATCAAATATAGGAAGTTCACCTCTTACTTTGGACTCACCAACTCTTACTACCTTCAAGATCCTGTCTAACCTTGCATCTTTAGGATCCAATGGTTCCTCTCTTACATCAAATCCTTCTTCACCACCATGTTCTTCTCTATGTTCATATCTATTCACAAGACTTGTTAATCTCCCCACTTCTTCTCTCAATTTCTTATTTTTTTCCATTTTTTCCCTAACAAGTTTAGCAAGTTCTACATTGGTGACCCTCTGAGGGATCTCATCTCCTTCACCTTCTGACATCTTAAAGAACACCTTCTACTTTGGGACACACAAGGATGGATAGGCACTCCAAGGCTTCAAGAATGGAACTGGTACACCAAAGACTTCAAGGGAATCTTCTCCTTCACCCTAGGATACTCCTAGGCTCTGATACCAATTGATGGAGAGTGGACAACAAAGGTGGTAGATAGATGACAACAAATGTTCAAGTTTGAGAGGCTTGGCCACTACAACTCTACTTGCCCCTAAGGTACACAAATAGCCCAAACAAACCCAAATGACTCCAATAACTTCACAAAGGCCAAGGTGAATGATAAGGGAATAAACAAGTCAGATTCAACAAGAATCAATCACTTTTGAGGTTCTTCAAAACACCCAAAAGCCCAAACTTCAAAACTATCCTTAATGCCTAATTAATTTCCTTGTAGGTCAACAGAGACAGAAAATAGACTCTTCCTCCCAACTTTCCCAAAAAAAATTTCAAAAAAATTTGCAATTCAAATACCCTTTTCATATTTATTCAACATACACTAACCTAGAGCTAGGTTGTTTTGGACCAAATAGACCAACCACCCACTGTACCCTTGGTTAAGGCTCAATAATGGTCCAATTTCCAAAGCAAGTTTCAACCAATCTTATCACAAAGACCTCAAAGTCTCAACAATGGCTCAATATGGTAAAAAACTAAGGAAAATCCACTTGGATTCATTCCAAGACTTCAACAAACATCCAATCCCCAATTAGGCTCTCTCTAGGACCTCCAAATCAAGGGTTTGTTCAAAAGAATCTCTCCAAGACATTACAAGTCAGTCTAATGCTTGATTCACCTTTAGACCATCCACATACAACTTTCCAAGTCAGGAAATACCCCTCTCCTTAAGGTAGTTTAGTGGCTGCTATAGCCATGACACCATTTCTTCATCAATTCTCATACACTCTGCACTTACCGTGTGTCTTATCCTACAGATATGGATTATTCTTGCATTATAAGGTGTTATTACAATATCATAAACCTACTATATTCATCCCCCAACTGCACTATTCACAACATGGGGATGAATCAAAATTCCATTAATGAAACCCTTGCACAAACAAGGACTATCATGTCACAGTCTTCCTTGGGGGATTTAAATCAATTAAAGATCCATCCAACCTCGATCATAAAAATGCAAGAAATTCACTATTTATTGCTTAAAACAGATACAGTCTAGAATTTCGTCCACCCCAGTCCGTGCCAGATCTTCTTCCCTTTACAAAAGGGATCTAAACAATTTTTAACTACCATCCCCCAACTTCCCAATCTGATCCAAATTAGTTGGGTGGTTTAGAATCTCCTAAACAACTCCAAAATGCAATTTCCCACCAAATCTTCAACTAGCTGTTGGGATTTGAATTCGAAATTTCTAACTTTAAAATTATTGCATTTTACTTGCCCAAACCAATCAAAATTGGTGGATCTTACATCAAAGGATAAATTTAACTTAATCAGATCATAATATACCCTTTTTGATCCTTAAAGCTTCATCATGGCTCATTTTACAATATTTTTATCCTATGGTCCTTAAGTACAAGACCTTTAGGAGATTTACAAATTTGACCAAAATGATCATTACAAATCTTCATTATTGGTTTCGATATATTCCAATTGAAAAGTGGGATAGTCCTCTAGAGTTCCTTCATGATTTGTTTGTCCATGCACCTAGGGGTCTTAATTTATTCTCCTACATCAGTTGGGATCTCAAATCTTTCTGAAATTTTCAAAATAATGACACTAGGTCATCATTGGGTTCTTTCGCTTGGTCATCACTAGATAACTCAGTAATTACTGACACTCAGTAAATTTTGATGTTTTCTCAGCATGTACTAGCGCTCGGTTGACACTCACAACACTTGACACAGACTTCTTAAACTTAAGTTTCTTAATCTTCTGCTCTTTTGCTCGGTCAATACTAAACTTGTAGTCTTCCAATCTTCACCTTGTTTTAAAGATAAACAACACATTACCTTGCCAATGGGAAATCTCACAAAGTACCCATTGTAGTTTGTCATAACTCAACCATTTCACTAGGTCTTCTTGTTATCTCCTCTTTTGAAATCTTCTTCATCAATCAATTGATATGGCACTTTACTAGATAGCAACTGTCTTACGAGTTAAGGTTTGACATCAATGGCAATATAACAATTCTTTCAATTATAGCTTCCAACAGATTATTCTTATTTGGAGACTTTACAATTTTGTTGAAAATCAAACAAAGAACACAAATAGGGACTAAAGTGGATAAATATTACAAAGATGAAGATCAAAATTTATTAAAATAATTAATCATTTTATGTTTCTTTGTAAGGGAATGAAATTAAATAATTTATTTAACTAAAGGATTTGTTTTTATTAAACATTGTGACAGTCTGAAACACTCCCTTATTGTTATAAAGGGAAATCAAGACCATAAAGGATGAATATCATCACATTGTAATTTATATATTTTTATAGTTAATATAAGACTTTAGTACTTTTTATTTCAATGGAGCTAGGGAAAACCTTTTGTTCAAGATTAGTTCTTTGTGGTTTCATTTCAAGAAAGTGAAGGTTGTCCTAAATCTTCTTAGGAAAGAATTATGAAGTGTTGTAGAAATTTTATAAACATGATTCATTTGAGATTTCTTTATCCTTATGATTCTTGTCTAATTGGTCTTTTCATGTAATAGTTGAATTCAAATAGACTAATTGTTGTGACAAGCAATAGTTAAATAATATTGAAGGTTAGATTAGCTGACAGATTCATCTCAGTGGAGGATTTAAAAATTGTCTCACTGTGTTATACATAGGATCTTGAAGGGGTTGATTTTGAAGCCCAAGGGAAAAGAAGGCACTGGTCCATCATATATAATTTTACTCAAAACTTAAATTAGATTTCAGTAGGAGAGATAAAATAGGATTGAGCTTTAATCAAAGGTCATATTACTAGTAGAAGATAGATATAAACAAAAGTTAGAGAAACAATCAGTAAGATATCAAGAAGTAACAGTAAATTAAGAGAGTAGGAAGAAAGATACGAAATAGTAGGAAATGATTGAGAAATTAGATGTGTTTATTTCAAGATCTTATGTCATTTTGAGATAGACAACAAAGAGATTAAGAATAGAAGATAGAAGGAAAGTTCAATCTACTATAAAAAATCATCAACTAGTTCATAAATAGTTGGTGAATAGGTGCACCTGCCTAGGTCTTGCAGATCCTGAAGAGAATAGGATATTTAAGAAAATTAGGTTGATCTTGTTCATTGACCAAGTCAGCAGGGAAGTTTTAAAATAGAGTCAGGCATATCTCTTAGAACTTTGTAATATGTTGATTTGGTAACCAACAAACATAATGCATAAGTTTATAATGATCTAATGAGATCTTTGGAATCTTAGGAATCTCTATGAATCTACCATGAAATTTTGTTATAGATTTAATCTATTACTTAACGCACTTAATGTGCAAAGATTTAAAAAAAAATTTTAAAATATAAACCCGTGCTAGGTAAAATTTAAGCACCTTTTACATAATAGTTATCAATAAAAATAGAGTTTGCATACTTGACTTAAAAAACACTTTTTAAATATAAGCCCAAGTGAAATCAAATTTAAGTAACATTGGGATAAGAGCAATTTAAGCACCTTTTACATAATAGCTATCAATAAACATTGAATTTGCATACTTGAGTACAAAACACTTTTAAAATGTAAGCTCAAGTGAAATAAAATTTAAGTCACATTGGCATAATAGCAATTTAAGAACCTTTTAAATAATAGCTATCAAATAACAGGTAACTGCACCAAGATGGTGTACAAAAAGAGGGGTATAAGAGGCCACTCTTTTTCCTGAAATCATGTAAACCTCAACTTTGAAGAGAAATTTGAGAGTCATGCACTCTAAATTAGAAGATGTGAAAATATTAATAATTGTAGTACTCTCAATCTAGTTTGTAAACTCCTAAATTTTTTTAAAAATGAATAAGATTAAGAGGGTCAAACCTTTCGCGCACGAAAAATTGTTCCTGATTTTGCAGAAAAATATAACATAGTTGTTTTCGTGCGCTTCACAAAATATATAGTTAGATTTAATATTTTCAAAACCCTTTGGTAGGATGATAGGTAAGATTGAGATCTAGAAGTTGTGTATTTTTTTATAATTTGTTGTTGAGTATTATTTTATTTATGATTTTTTGAAGTGACCGCATCCTGAAAATATGGTACATATTCGTGCGCTAGGCATAACTTGCATAAAAATAATAAAAAAATGCAAACTTTAAAAAAAAAAAAAGTGTATAGCATCTAGTGTAAAACAATAATATGTAATTTGTTTTGAATTTTGTCAAGTAGAGCAAAAGTTATTAAAAAAATGGTAGACATATGTCTATGAGGACTGTCAAGACACTGGTAAAGAAAATTAAACTTTAGTATGCTAATGTTGTCAAAAAATTGAAAATTGTATATGGTTAGCAAGCTTAGATGACGTGTGAAATTATGGTGGCAATTTTACAAATACCCACTTGATGATGCGTAAACCTAATGATGAGGAATTTGAGAAACCTGTTCTGAAGAACAAAACACGTGAAAATAGAGGTAAATGGAGGCAAATGAGGCTCCCAAGACCCAACCTTGTTATCTAAGCCTATTAAGTAGCCTCATTCTTAGATTTTAAATTTACCAAACATAAGCCCACTTAATTTATTTGTATTTAAAGTAACGCAATTGTGTTTAGGATGTTTTGCTCTCTTTTTTTGTGGGTGACCACCTTTTTGCACACCATCTTGGTGCACTTACCCAAACATATAGTTTCCATTATTGACTTATAAAATACTTTTCAAATATAAGCCCAAGTGAAATTAAATTTAAGCAACATTGGCATGTTAGCAATTTAAGCACCTTTTACATAATAGCTATCAATAAACATAGAGTATTCATAATTAACTTATAAAACACTTTTCATATATAATCCCAAGTGAAATCAAATTTAAGCAACATTGGCATGATCTAGCAATTTAAGCACCTTTTACGTAATAGCTATCAATGAATATAGAGTTTCTATAATTGACTTATAAAACACTTTTCAAATATAAGCGCAAGAGAAATCAAATTTATGTAACATTGGCATGATAGCAATTTAAGTACCTTTTACATAATAGCTATCAATAAACATAGAGTTGCCATAATTGACTTATAAAATACTTTTCAAATATAAGCCCAAGAGAAATCACATTTAAGTAACATTGGGACGATAGTAATTTAAGCACCTTTTACATAATAGCTATCAATAAACATAGAGTTTCCATAATTGACTTATAAAACACTTTTCAAATATAAGTGCAAGAGAAATCAAAGCTAAGCAACATTGGCATGATAGAAATTTAAGCACCTTTTACATAATGGCTATCAATAAACATAAAGTTTCCATAATTGACTTATAAAACACTTTCCAAATATAAGCCCAAGTGAAATCGAATTTAAGTAACATTGACATGATAGCAATTTAAGTACCTTTTACATAATAGCTATCAATAAGCATAGAGTTTCCATAATTGACTTATAAAATACTTTTCAAATATAAGCCCAAGTGAAATCGAATTTAACTAACATTGACATGATAGCAATTTAAGTACCTTTTACATAATAGCTATCAATAAGCATAGAGTTTCCATAATTGACTTATAAAATACTTTTCAAATATAAGCTCAAGTTAAATCAAATTTCTACAATTGACTTATAAAATACTTTTCAAATATAAGCCCGAATTAAATCAAATTTAAGTAACATTGACACGATAGCTATCAATAAACTTTAGGGTTTGCCTGCTTGAGATTGAAAAAAAAAAGCACTTTTCCAAAGAGAAGCCCAAGTAAGGTCAAATTAAAGCACCTCTGGCATAATAGCTATCAATGAACTTAAATTTGCAATGCTGAGCTGTGTAGCGAGCAATGAAGCACCACTTGATTATAACCCGTTTGTTCTACCACGTTTTCTCTGTTTTCCCCTTCTTGTCGCTCCTATACCAATCCAATGTGACGTCCCTAATCATATTGGTCCAAGTCGCAGTCAACCGATTATCATGTTGCCATTCTTGAATGCTACTTTAACATGGACAGTTTATTCTTATCAACTCATGATAAACATAATCAATACATTTATTGATGTGATCACAAAACTATTACCGATTTCTTATACTTCAACTGCTATTTTCATATTATTACATATATACGTACAAATATAGACACACAGAGTAATCTAAATGTTAGGTTAAATACATAGAAGAAATAAACTCAGGAATCTTCATCTCGGAGGAATCTACCGAAATATTGTTATTATTGTTATACATGTCCTATGAACGTAAATATCAACATATCAAATAACAACTATGGTGTGCAATATAACAAGATATGAACTCTTGTTATTTATTAAATAACAATAGTTGTATGCATGTGTCAACTATGCTACAAGATCTACCTACTTGAGCAATTTCTATGTCAGTGGAGAATACAAATTATGAGGTGTTTTCATGATGAGAGTTTTTGGATTCGATTGTATCGATTTTTTTTCGCATTCGCTGACATTACTATGAAAAATAAGAAAGAGTCCTTAAAAAATGTATGCGAATTTTCTATTCCCTTTAAAAAAATAAAGTTCAAATATTTTTCTATTGATTTCTGATTTAGTTCTCCAAGATGAGAGTTAACTTGTGAATTCTATTTATGTAACATGAATGTTATTGAATGCTTGCAAATACTAGCACATAACATCAAATTTCGCATGTGTACTTAGACACTCAATTTTAGAAAATAAAGGGTGCTAGCTCGATAAAAAATATATATATTATAAATGCTAGAAAAGTAGCGGCCAAGCTTGTGATCATGTGGTCAAACCCATATACTTACAAAATAAACTTTTGTGGGAAAAGCAATCGAATCTAGATGTATGATGCTTGGATCTGGGACATGTAAAAGATAAGAATGAGTGAAAATTCAAACAAGATCACCCCATTTATTGATATATAAATTTACTCAAACATTTTCTTAAAATAAACACAAAACTAAATAAAATTTTAATTATTATCTCCATGACATTGCAGGTTACAAATAACAGTTCCCATGAAATGCATTTATTTATTAGTTTTATAGTTTCTTTCATAGATATGAAGAAAAAATTAATATAATTAGTAAGTTTATTTTATGTAATAAATTTACATAGTAAATTGCTAAAATATAATCTATTAAACTTCACCATTTTGATTTCAGTTTTTCTCTTTTGCCAACCAATAACAAGGCTCCTATTAGGATTAGTATCCCTTCTATTTTTCTTACTTTGGCTATATGGTAAGTAAGAACTAAAAAATGTATTGTTTTATTTCATGTTTTTTTTTTTGTATTTTGACTATTAATAAAGTTATGTTTATTTAATAGGATGAGCTTCTCTGGACTGGTTCTTGGCTTTACAAAGCTACAAGATCTAAAGAATACTCTAACTACATACAGACAAATAGCTCTCTAAATGCATATGTTACAAAATCTAGTTCGGATAACAAATATGATGGAGCTCAAGAACTTCTCACCTCTATAAGTGGTTACTAATGTAGGTGATGATGGAAAAATATATAAACATAAAATTTATTCCATTTTATAATTATTTTTCATTTAATGTATTATCTCCATTTTCTATTAAATTCATTCTAAGTAATGGAAGTCACTAACTATTTCAATCAATTAGCTATATTTCTAAGGTGATTCTCAATTCTCGTGCTATAGAGGTTTTGCTTAAAGTTTCATTTGCTCAATTCTTCCACAAAGTCCAATTCAGTCTATTCATAGGACACCAGGTTGGATTGAGTTATTTATAAATAAGTATATAACTTAAATCGATCAGATTTCCACAATCCATTGAGTTAATAGCTAGATTTCTGGTTTTGATTGTGTGCGTTTTTAAGCATCAACGTTTCGGATCACACTCCGTGATCCATCATCAGGATGAGAGAA